>CAJVPP010003773.1:0-10800 GCA_910592005.1 Funneliformis mosseae | reverse complement strand
GAGCTTATTGTGCTAGTTGGTTGGGAACTACCTCCCCATGAGTTTGATGATGATCGCGTATTATATGATTGAGCTACCGTTGTTGATTGTGAGAATCCTTTGGTAGCTACATTTTGATGTCCCATTGTACTATTTCCTCCGCTACTTGAGTTATTTCCAAGCCAACGGTTATTCACTGGTTGCCAGTTTGTGGTTGTGAAGCTAGAAGTTGTAGATAAAGTATTATTTTAAAAAGGATCTAGTGGTGCTAAAGGGTCAAACATATGACTATATTGAGATGCTCGAGAAAGGTCATAAGGGTTTCCCCATGATGATCCATTATTTATATTTCCTACTGATGGATTTGTTACCCTTAAATTTGATGGTCTTGATGATTGATTACTGGCTATTAATTGTTGAATGTTTTCTACCCTAATAGGAAATGGAGACCTCTTATCATTAAATGTAACTCTTTGAGGTATTCTACTTGGGGTTCTTCCTCTCTCTAATTCATTTGTATTGTCAAAGAAAGACGTTCCTTGCAATGTTTCGTCATCATCATTAACATATCCAAATAAGATATTTTGTTTATAATTAGGGACGTATGTGCTATCTTCCTCTTCATCATATTGCCTCCTGTCTTCCAAATATGGTTATCAGGGTTGTACATAAGTTGGTATGCTAGTTGATAATCGAAGTATAGGTGTGGTAGTTCCAGATAGTGATCTATTCGTTGCTGTTGGTAATGTCATTCTGGGAGAGCTTTTATTACTACTTTGGAAGGGTGCTATGATGGTATCATTTTGATCTCTTTCCATATTTTCTGAGGTATCACTACAATTGCTATTTATAATTAAATTAGTACTGCTAATACTTTCAATTTCTCACGATTGGAATTATTTTGTTTTTACCCAAATTTGATATAATTTATCAGCGATACTATTAAAAGATTCTTTTAGTATGTTATCCTTATATCTAATTGTAGTAATGATTTTTCTCAACAAATATTTTAATAAACGGTCTCTTTCCAGAAAGCTAACTTCACTCTCTTGAGCCCTTATGAAATACGCTACAGTAAAGGTAATATATGATATAGCGTCGTATTTAGGTGCGATCTACAAGAATCAGAAATTATCAAAAGATGGTAATTTTCCTGATTGAGTTTCGTAGTCTGGGTGGCACTGCAAGCAGGATTGATCTAAGTGATTAATAAATGAAATTTTCTGATCTTCAAGTTCCTTATGAGCAGCTATATATTATCAGATAGTCAGTAAGTATTGCTCTTCAGTAATATGATTAGTGTTAGCTTCCTCCAGATTTATTGAGATTCGTTGTCAAAGTAGTCATCACTAAATACTAATTCATCCCACGTGACCTTAATCTTATGAAATTCAATAAAATGTTTTAGGTCGTTGATGTTACTTTGTAAACGTTTAAGGCGATTGATTGAAATAACTTCTTCGTTCTCTAGTGATTTGTACTGAAATTGAATCTCAGCAACCCATAGCTGAAGTTGGAGGAGAATAGGTCTTACAGCTACTGTCAATTGTCTAAGTGTCCTTCGCATACATTTAATCTTATTGAATTAGTTTTTAGTCCACCCAACCCGCACTAATTTATTATCTTACAATACTAATGACTGAAAAATTAGTATTAACGTAAGATTAACAAGAGGATTCAGCTTTATTCAATGCTTTAGAGAGAGCTCTGAAGGGTTTATAAATGACTATCACTTTACACGGTAATGTATGTTTAGAATAGACTTGAGGATTTTATTAAGAATAAAGGATTCAATACAATTATATTTGTTAGCATATAATTGTTATTAGGATTTATCTTGTTGGTGATAAAAACTAATTGAATCCTAAGTGTTTTACAAAATTATTATTGACTACTTGTCTATTGATGTCTAAAGTTATCTTGTTTTAATCAAGTCCTAAAGCTATCCTATTTATACTAAATTTGATAATATAAATAAATAAAATACCAACTGATTATAAATAATAAATAATTAATAATGATTAATAATATAAAATAATTAATAATATAACAAAATTTTCTGGCGCTTTCTGGGTCTCTCATGTAACCTTTGTTTAATTCATTTCTTTCATCTTCGCCGTTTTCATCATCTAATGTGGCGCAGCCCATGTGACTTCTGGTCACGTGTGTCACATGATCTTTTAGATTAATATCTTCTTATAACAATATTTCAGTATTGTCATTTTTTTAAATTCTTAAGGTTATTTATTCTTATAAGTCTCAGTATATTATAGTATTATCTTTTTAAATCTTCAAATTCAGTATTCTCCTATAATCTTAATAAATCTTGTTTTCTATTTATTCTTCATTGTGAAACTCTTTGTTCAATTATTTTATTATTATTAGTAGAGTCTAAATCTTCATTAGTCTTTTCTTCTTTATTTTCATCTGTATTATCATACATTTTCTTAATCAATTTTATTGTTATTCAGTATTTTCAATTGTTCTTTTTATTTTATTTTCTAGTCTTCAATATTCTTATTTGTCATTATTTTCTTCTATTAAATTTCCTTTTTATCTAACCCTCTATTTGATTATTTTCTTGTAATCTGTAAAATCTATAATATATTATTTTTCTTTCTATTTTCTTTTATTTATTAGAGTTTCTTTTGTTTTCAATTTATTAATAGGTTTCTAGTTTTATTATAACAGGTTGATTCTTGACATTGATTTTAACATATCAAAGAGGTTTTTAATGCTGTAATCATAGTATAAGTATTTTATTAAAAGACAATTTCTATTATTTTTACTATTTCCAATTTTTATTATTATTTATAATTTTATAAATTTACTAATAATTAGAGCAAACCTATTATTCTTTTCTAAATATTCAATTATGCATAATTTCCTTTATTAATTTATTATTTAGATATAGGGTTATGATCTACATTTTATATAGAGAACTTCTATTCTATTTATATAAAATTAATGTAGATCATTTCTGTGAATCCTAATTTCTTATTTAATTCTGTATTTTCTGTTATTTTCTGCTTTTCCATCTAATATATCTGTATTTTTCTAAATTTTCTTTCTTTTCTATAATTTCTATTATTATTATGATGTCATTTATGATATTATATTTTCTTTTTAAGATTTTTTTTGTTTTCTTTATTTAAAAATTTGTTTAATATTTAGTGATTGATTTTCCTTTTTTTTTAGCAAATAATTTATTCTTTTCCTTCAGTTAATGGTTTAACTGTATTTCATATTTTAGTTTTTGATTAAATATTTATCTGTTAATCTTTTATTTAATTAAATATTTTTTTAATTTTTTATTATAATGTCATGTGATATTAATTTTATGAATTCTTAATTTTACAATACCATAATATGACAATTCTTGTTTTGCATATATATGATAGTAAGCTAACAATTTGTACATATTTATAATTTTATTTAATCCTAATCTATTTCTTCTTTTATCATATAACTATTTAAGATTAGACAAATACGTTGTTAGTGATAATTCATTTGCGCAACTAAATGACTGCGCCAACTAACGTCACTAATGATCACTAGAAAAATCGTGATCACTGTTTTCACTGATTTCACTACTATCACAGCTATCATTGTAATATTCATTTTCATTATTTTAACGTTTATCATTATTTTATTTATTATATTTATTATATTTATTATCATAATTATATTTACTTTCACTATTATATTTATTATCTCTATCTTATAATTGTATTTTATATAAATATCCTGTATTGTCGCCTTGACAAACTAACAAGTTTCAATCGTACAATTAATAAAGTATAATCTTAACAACATAAAAACTATATCTTTGTTAATATCTATTTCCTTAAAACATAAATCATCAATAAAGACGACCTGATCCTTCAATTTAAATAATTTCGTGTTTATTTTTTTCAGAGTTTACAATTTAAACTCCCTGTTAGCAAATAAGCTTTGTTATCCTAACGACGTAGTGTTTAGGCTTAACAACGTTCATATTCAGCTATATGAGATATAACTAATAATAGTTTAAGTACTAATTGTATTAAATAATTCTCCTCTTAAGAAAGCAATTTTTCATAAAAATCTATCAAGTAATTAGAAATTCAGTAGAACTTAACTCAATATTAAATGGTTTTATATATAAATAGTATAATTAATCTAGTACTTTAGTTCTCTTCATTCAATATTTATTTTTTCATATTTTTAAAAATTTTATTTACAATTGTTAAATAATTCTTAAAAAATTTTATGTATCTAACAAGCTTCTAAAAATTAAAATAAAATATTATTTTAAAAAAAAAGTTAAAATATTCTTTAATAAAATAAAAAAATATTATACTAATTTTTATAATCTAAATATAAAAAGTTTAACAAATATATTAAATTAGCAAATTCAATATAATACTTATTAAAGATTGCAATATACTGGTAATAAAAAGAATAATAATCATTTTTAGATAATTTTTTAATTATAATTTCAAATTAAACTAATCTAAAAAAACAATAATAAAGTATATATAATTGAGATTCTAATATTAAAATTGCCTTTTTAATAAGATGTAAAGTAAATACTAATATATGTATATCATCAAAAAAGCTTAAAATTTTATAATTGTTAAAATTGGTTATGAAAGAAGATTCACATAATAAGATCATAACTTATATTAATAAATAAATTTAATTAATAATAATATAAAAAATTAAATTATATATTATAAAATAATTATCTTTTCTAAAATTTCCTTATAACGTTTGATAAAATCAATATAATTAAATATAGTATGCCATTGAGTATTATATTAATCTATCATTTTAAACCTCTTTTATTTATATTATAAATTTTAGCTTCTTACTTTAAGACTGCATCTATTAAAATATATTTTATAAATATAATTAAAATAATAAAAATATATATTATTTAATGTGAAAATATTACCTTAATTTATAAAAGAGGTATTACATATATTTTTAAAAATTAAATTAATTGAATAGACAATACAATAAATATTAAGGATATAATTATATTTTTCAGTAATTATTTTATGCGTATTTTGAATATTTAGTTCTACATCTGATACTACTATTAAGAACTTTTCAGGTCTAATTTGTTTAATAATTCTATTAATTTCTTTTATTAAAAAAGTACTAGTATGACTTTCATTTGATAAGTTTTTTAAACATTACAAATATTCTTTATAAGTAGATGTATGAATAAAAAAATTTTAAATTGATTCATTTGCTATATTAGTCTATCTATTATATACTTTAATTTAAATAAAAATTATAAAACAAAAAGAAAAAAAGCGAAAAAAAAGTAAAAATTATATTAATTTATATTATTAATTAATTAATTAAAAGTAATAATTTTTATTACTTATATAATATTAAATTTGTAGAATTTTAATTCCTTAATGATTTTATTATTTATAACTGTTACTTCTTATATAAGAAGCTATTCAGAAAGTATTTCTTTAAAAGGAGATATATATTCTAGATGTAATGTTTTTAAAACTTCTATAAAAAATGAATTTTCAATAATATGCTAGGGTATATCATATATAACAAAAGCTTTTACACAAGTCTGATTAATTTCATAAATTCTTTCTTAAGAGAGGTTTGAACTTTCATGAAAATTAGTTATTCAACTCTATCCAGTATTTTCATTAAATTTTCATCTTTTATTTAATATTTGTTGGCTATATGTAAAATCTTTAGCTTTTATAATAAGTCAGTTTAAAAAAAAACTGTTTAACATTCATCAGAACTTTCAAATAATTATTAGCAAAATGCTCTTTTAAATTTTGAGAAGAGTCTTTATAGTAAAAAATATTATAGTATAAATATGTAGCTTCATAATAGTTTTTTAATACTTTTTTACCTTAAATAATATGGGTTTTCTATACAAAAAACTTTAGCCTATTATCAGAATTCTTTGCTTTTTTCTTTTGTAATATTATATTATTTGGTAAAAAATTAAATACAATTTGATTTTCTTTAGTCGATATGATAGACAATGAATAAATAAATTATGTGTATTACATGTAAAATAAACTGCATTTAATAATTTATAAAGATTATAAAAGCTAATCAATTCCTTTTTTAGTTTCAGAATTTAGAAAATAATGAAGGTTATAGAAGTTATATAAAATTTTAACAGTTATGCTAATTTTAAAGTTATTAGAAATTATGAAAATTACAAAATTAATAGTTTTGGTAAAACTAGTTTCACCAGTTTTAGAGGTTTTATCTTATAGGTAGGTTTCAGTTTCACCTGAAATATTATTTATATTTTAATCTATTTAAATTACATTTTTATTAAAGCATTTATTTATTTTTCTTTAAATTTATTTTACATCTTCTGTTTGATTATTTTATAATTATTATTAATTTTATATCATATGTAATTATCATTATCTATTTTATATTATATTTTGTAATCATTATCAATTATATATCATGTGTATAATTGTTATTTATTATATATCATATATTATGATTATTAATTATATATTATTTTTATCTATTATATATTATATATTATTATTATCATCAATTATATTATATGTTATTATCATTATCTATTATATAATGTAAATATTTCAAATTATAAACATTTAACAAATTATACCTTTTTTCTTATTATCTCTAGTAATTCATACTATTATTATTTTTTTTTCAGAGCATTATTATATTTATAATTAGAGGTCTGAATTGATCAAAAATTTTGTATTCAATTAATCAATCATTCATAAAATTTATAATCAATTATTATTCAATTAATCATTAATTAATGATGATTATTCAAATTATTTAGATCATCTGTATAACTAATAAGTTGAAAAACTAAATTGTTAATACATTAATTAAAATAAAAAAATATATTTTAAACTTATTTTTATTATCAATAATAATAACAAATTATATTATACTAATTATTTTAACTATTATTTTTGCTAATCACTATAATCAGATTTTTTCTAAAGGAAATTATATTAATATTTTTGTCAAATAGATGTTAAAACTGATCAAAATTCTTTAATAAGTTAATAACTTAAAAATATTCATTAAACTGGTTAAAATTAACTTATACCTAAAGATGACGTTATAATATTGTAATATTTATTTATCATCTATTGCAACTTAAATTTTAATAATATTGCAATTTATTGTAATATTGTGATACTTATTTGTCACTTGTTATAACTAATTGAGGTGTTATCTTTACTTATACTAGTATTATAAATTTGGCTGGAGTTAGACAATATTTTTGCAATCATAAAAATCTTAATTATAGCTGAAAATTGAATATCTATCATAACTAAATTCATTTATTTTTAACTAGTTAAAAAAAATCATTAACTGGCTTATATGTTAACCGCTTTAACCAGTTTCAATCTTTATCATCAAATGAATCTTTCAGAATTACTTCTTGTTCTAAGAAATATTATCATTGTAATTTGCATTAAACTCATTTTATAAAAAAAATTTGAAGTTAAAATGAAATGTCTTTTAAATAATAGATTCAAAATATTTGAATTAATCTGTTAATATTTTTGTCTAATTAATCATCATAATCAGTTAGTTAAATCTGAATAATTTGCCTACAAATTAAATGATTCAGATCTCTAATATTTACTAAAATTTAAAGCATTATATAATATTAAAGAAAAAACTAAAAATTATTTATTTTACAAAATAAGCATTATACTAGTATTATTTTAATATAATAATACAGTTATTTTTAAATAAGAAAAATTTATAATTTTATATTTAAACAAAAATTAAAGATTTAGATATTTTATAAAGATAGTATTACAACTAGTTATAACTAATGATAAATAAGCATTATAGGGTTGCAACTAATTGTAATATTAATAAAAATTGAATTGTAACTAGTTATAACTAATAACAAATAAACATTATATAATTATAACTAGTTGCAACATTATTTTTAGTATTTCCATTTCTTTTTAATTTAATTAGTAATTTACCAAAAGATGTAATATTAATATTAACTTATAATTCTTTACAATCATAATGTCTATGTTATAATTGTATTATCACTATTTATCAGTTAAATAATTCTAACTTTCAGTAAATAATATATAATTGCATATTTCTAATAATATGTAATATATAATTAAATATTAATTTGGTTAAGAATATTCAATATATGAGATACAAAATATATTTTAAAAGCATTCATAATTAAATATATATAGTATAATTTTACCTAATTAAATATATTATTATTATTTAGGATTATTTTATTATTAAATTTATTTCATCTTATTTTTATTAAAAATCTTTTATAATTAAGAAGGCATTGATGAATTTAATTATTATTTAGCTACTATTTCATATTTTTTTAGAATTAAAACTTTTTAAATATAGGCTTATAAATCTAAAAGTACTAGTCTTAGTGGTTTAAAAAAATTTATTTTGAAAAATTTGTTAATTCATATAAAAATTGTATTTTTTGATATTAGAAGTTAATAAAGAATTTAATGTATTATTTGATATGCTAATGACTTTTGTAATATATTAAATAGATTAATAGAAAATGATGTTAAATTATCAGTAATTAAATGATATAATAAGATTATAATATCTAGTAAAGAAACTAATTAAACTAAAAGTTAACATTATAATTCTTCTGCTTTTAGTAATATTGCTATTTTTATAGATGTAGAAGAATTACAAAATTATAATAAAGCTAAAGGAATTTTCTATAGAAAGATAAAATTAATTAATATATATTTTATAATTATAAATATCTATATATATAATAATTCTGACTTTAAATTTATTATTATTTTTATTTAAAATAGATATTAATATTATTTTATTTAAAAATAAATGAGAAAAACATATATAAATTTATATTAATATAATAGTACAACTTTAAATATCAAGTAAAAGGCCAGTTATTTAAATATGAATGTCTATATCTTAAATTAATATAAATTATTACATTAGTTACAATAAATTCTATTATTAAGCTAGTATATATTTTAAAAAGAGAATAAATATTTAGTAAATATATTTATTTTTTAAATAATTTTGGTAAATTTATAGATTTAAAGTTATATTAGTAAAAGTAAATCAAATATGTAATAGTAATTAACTTACATTTGTATTATACAATTATTATTTGATTTATAAATGTGATAATTATTGAATTTTAGTGATATATGTCTTAAATTAAAGGTTATGTACTTTATAATATTGATCAACTTTTTAATTTAAATTTTTAATTAAAAATAATTTTATTTAATATTATAATATCAATATCTATTAAAATATATTAAAATATTTTAAATAGAGTTACGAATGAGTTGAGTCGAGTTGAGTTTAAAAATCAACTCTATTTGACTCTTTTTTCGAGTCGAGTCGAATCAAATTTATTTTATAAAATCTTTCAATTTGATTTGATTCAAGTTATATAAATTTTAAACTCAACTCAATTTGACTTGACTTGATTTTATTTAAAAAAATTGAAAAAACAGTTATATTTTTTTATTATAATAAATATTTATTAAATTTTTTAATTTAAGTTACTTAATTATAGTTTAAGCAATTTTTTAGTCATTGGGATATGCTGCAAAAAAACTAGACAAAGTAATCATAAACATTATATAATTAATATAATTATTAATGCTATCATTAATACAGTAAGAACTAATGATATTAATGATATTTGACTTGAATTTCTTTCTCTAACTATTTTAATTTGTTATAATTCTTTAGTTTTATCTCACTCTTTTGTATAGTCTTAGCAGTAATTCTTTCATTTTCTATAGTACTTGAGATTTTGTATTAGTAGGTCAGGTTTTATTTGGTAGCCAGTCTGTATTTAGAAATAAACTCATTATGAATTTAGAATTATGATAATCATTAACATGAGAAGTAGGAGCTTTCAAATTTTTATTCTTAAGATTTTATTTCAAATCAAATTTTACTATGAAATTATTAAACATCTTAATAATCTATTTTTTTTTATTAACTTTTTCACATTCGTCTATTTAGGCTCATATTTTTTTATCAATGGTACTAATCTGATCTATATGATTTAGCAATTACTTTACTATAATGCCGTTTGGTTATATTGAGAAAATTCTTTGCTTGAATCTTTAGTAAAATATCGGTGACTACCAGTGTTAGCAATTAGACAATTGGACAATTGGACCAATTGAATATTAGACTTATTGTACTAATACCAATAAGTCTATTTAAACAATTGGACGATTAGACTTGATCCAATTCCAACTGTTATTATTAACCAATTAAAAATAAATTTTAATTAATTATAATTAATCACGTTATAATAAATTTTACTCATTTTATTATTTAAGTGATAATTTATAAATTTTTATTGTTTAAAATTATTTTTTATTTAAAAAATTCTAATACAACTAAAAAATTGCTATTAATTTTTACCTATAATAAAATCTTCTAAATAATTTGGTAATTCTAAACTTTTTACAAAAATATTTTTTAATTGCCATTTTGCTTGTAAATCAATTGCAGAATGTTGCAATTGTTCAATATTATCAACTGAAATATTATAAGTATTAATTAAATCTGTTATTTCAATATCTTGATCTTGTAATTTACTTTCAATCATTTCTGCCCAATTTGATATCATATTTCTCCACTCATTAATAGAAGTTATTGATTATATACGTATATTATTAATAAAATTTGTATCTTCATTATTTCTCTTATTTATCTCATTATCAATATCAGTATCTTTATTATCAGAAAGAAAAAAATTTTCATGATCTATATTTTCTGTATTATCTGATTCAGAAATAG
>CAJVPP010003772.1:0-10801 GCA_910592005.1 Funneliformis mosseae | reverse complement strand
ATTATTCTCAATATATTTATTTTACTTATATTTTATTTTGCTAAATTAGTTAGTTTATAACATAGTAATTAGTTAGCCGTAACGAAGAAAATTTTGTATAAATAGATAGACTTTTTACTTATATTGTAAATTAACTCTTTTGTAGATTTATAAACTCTTTTGCGAATACAAGTTTCAATATTAATAAAGGAATCAATTTAAAATTTATATCTTTTTACCTCTTCGTATTTTCATATAGTCTGACGTGATTCTTACACATTATTTGTAATTGAGTTCATCATCTGAATTCTTTAATTAAAATTGTTCATAATCTTGTCTTTCAAGTCTTCATACTTGATAGATTCATTTAAATTCAACGCGTAAATCTGGTAAAGGTAAAAGTTAGGCAGATCCTAACATCTTGACCACAGTAAGCTATAGTAAAGAAATTTTGAGTAGAGACTTGATAATGTGACCACGTCAAGTTGAAGAATTCTATGGTGACAATATATATAAATAAAACTAATATAATATATTATTTATTATATTTAATTTTTATTTGAAATAATAATTTAATATACAGTCAATCTCTTATATAATTATATTTTTTAAAGCTAAAAAATTTAATAAGATTATAAAAAAGTTATAAATTTTGATTATAAAAGAGAATTTTTAATAAGTATATTATTAATTTTAATATAATAAAATATATGCTTATAAATAAAATGATTATATAAGAGGTAAATATATAGGAGATCAATTGTTTATATTATATTTATTTATTTATAGAATTAATATTAGTTTTTTTAAATCTAAATATTATTTTTTTATTATAATTAAATAATATAAATATTTTGCTATAAAAAAAAGAAAATTATCAAAAATTTTTTTTACTTTATAAATTAATTTTAATTTAATATTAATTTAAAAATTTTTTTATTAATTTCTTTTCTTTCTATTATAAATATCTATATATTTATAGATTTTTATTTTAATAATTTTTAATATTAAATAAAATTAATATTTATAAATTATTTATATTCTATAATTTTATTACTAAAAAAATTAGTTTATATTTATTTAAATTAATTGATTAATTTATAATTTATATAATAATCAGTAAAAATTATTAATATTATATAAAAAACTTTTTATTAATAATTATATAAACTAAAAATAATATATTTTTTATAATATTATATAATTGAGATTTTAATAATATTTTTTTTTATAGATTATTATAATATTTTATTTATATTTTACTAATTTATATTCTTAACTAAAAATTATATAATTTTATTATTTTAGATTATTAAATTTAAAATATTTTTTTTATTTTAATTTATTATTTTTGTTATATTAAATAAGTTTAATATATATATTTTATATAAAATATTTATTATTTATATTTATATTATATGTTAATAATATTATATAAATTTAATTTTAGTATATTTTTTTTTATACATATTTTATTCTAAACTTTTAAATATTCAATTCAAATTTTTAAGAAAACTCAATTACTTTGATACTATAATTATAAATATATTATTTTTTTTTATAAGCTATAAATAATAATCAAATTATTTATTAATTAAAATTTATATTAATAATTATATAAATCTTTTTATTTTTTACATATCTTTTATCAATTTATTAATAATTTTTAATTTTTTTTACTATTTAAATTAACTTTATTTTCTAATTTTTTTTATTAGTATTCTTTATAAATAACTTTAAATAAGCCTTTAATAATAAATAACAATTTGTTAAATAAATAATTTTAATATATTATAGATATTTATTTAATAAATTCAGTATTAGTATTTTTATTATAATAATAATATAATATATATTAATATTTATAGTATAAATTTATTAATATTTTTTATTAAGTTTTTTAATTATATTATAAAATAAAGTTATTAAATAAAACCTAAAGATTTATATAGTATTTAAATAGTATAAAATAAGATAAAATTTAGTAAAATTATATTAAAATCTTATTAAAAAAATTGAAAATTCAGAAAAAGATAAAAATTATATTAAAAATTATAAAAATGATGAAACTATATCAAAATTTTAGTAAAAATTAGCAAAATTAAAAATTTAAACATTATCAAATTTAAAATAAATTTAATAAGTAAATTTATAGAGGATAGATAAAAGTTTTTATACAAATTTTTATTCAATATAAAACTTAAAATTATTTAAGCATTAATAATAAAAGATCAATAAATATTTTATTAAAGCTGATTAAGGTCTACATTTTATAATAATTAATTAAATCACTATCTTTTATAATAATAGCTTGAATTTGTTATAATATATTATCAACTAATTTTTTAATAGTATATATTCAGAATTTCTTTCTATACCTTTTTAATATATTAATTAAAATTAACAAGATTAGATAAAAGGCTTTATATATTTAAATACTTTTTTTTAACTTTAACTTAAAGATTTCAATTGGATTGAGATTAGAATTTTAAGCTGGTTAAGATAATATATAAATATTATTTTTATTTAAAAAATTATTGCAACCTTTAATTTGTAAGATTAAGTATTATCTTCTTAAAATTAGCTATTGTTATTTGAAAAGGTTATTTTATAGTCAAAATAATATATTTATGAAGAATAATAACATATAAATTACCAGTTACTATTTTAGATAATAAAACAATTAATTCTATACTTTTTTTCTTAAAAATAGCCTTAATACATTTAATTAAAATTATATTTTATTGTAGCTAAAATATAGAATAAATCCATTCATTCATTAGTTTATATCACACTTTACTAAAATAGTCTTGTTAAAATTAAAAAAATATGAATTTATTATTTCATAAGACTTTTAACTAATCTATTTTAGTTTAACTTTAGTTTAAATATTATGCAAGGCATGTTTTCAATTTTTTAATGAAATTAATAGTTTTTTATATAATATAAATTTAATTTAGCTAATAGAAAGTTTGTTTAATCATTTTGATCAAAATATTTTGCTTGAACTTTTATATTTTATATTTAGATAATGTAATAATTTAGATGATCATTGTATTTATATAAATTTATATAAAGTTTACATAAAAATATATTTATAAAAATTCAAATTATTAAAAGATTTAAAAGTATAAGAAATATAAAATAATAAAAAAAAATAATAATAAACTTTGTAATAATTATAATTCTAATAAATTATAATAATATATATACAAAAATATTATATAATATATAAATTGTTGAAAATTAAAAATAGAATATATATAAAATATATAAAAGCTTATATAATATAAAATATAATAATATAGATTTTATAAATATAATAATAAATAATATATTAATATAATAAAAAATATAAATTTTTGAATTAGAATAATGGTTTAGTAAAATAAGAAAAAGTATAAATATTATTAATATTTTTTATCTCTTAATAGTTTAAATTTATAATTTTAGTTTTTAAATTAAAAAAATAATTAATAATGCAATAAACTAAGATTAATTATAAATAAATATTTATAATTTAATAATAAAAAAATTAATGTTTTACCTATATAAGATCTTAATAATACATATAATATCACTCTCAATTTTTGAAATTTGAGTAAAGTTCTTTTACAGTTCTATTTTTTAAAATATCTTATTGAGAATTTTCTGCTATTCTTTTTTTGTTACCTATTCATTATACTTAATATAAAAAATATTGCAAAAAATGGCTTTTTCTATTTCATTTAAAATAATTCTGATAGAATAATATACAACTTGATTTGTCAGTTTATTTTTAGAGCACAAGTTAAGATATTTTAAAATGTATATAAAAATGTTTAGTAACTAAGATTATGATTATAAAAGAATATGTTCAGATATATTGAATATAAGTTACTTTTCTTTAAAACTTTTCAATTGTTATATATGAAAATAATATGGTTAAGATATGCATTTTAACTTTTTGTACTTTTTTTAAAAAATTAAAGAATTATATATGATTTCAATATCCAAAATAGCTAATTATCAAAACAATTTGTAGCGTATATTTACAATTTTTTTTTTAATAGCAACTTATTTCTTATTAACATGATATTCTTATCTATTTTCCGTCGGGATTATGATAATTCCGGAAAATTCTATTTATGTTTTTTTTTTTTCGATGTGGTACTGTCATAAGTTTATTAAATTTATGTTATGATATTACAAATAAAGATTAAAAAATAAAAATTAAAGTAAAAACAATAAAAAGTTAAACTATGAATATCTTCTTTGATTCTTTTACATAAAATAATAACTCTTTCAAACAAAATATTTGGTCATGCGACTGCAATAAAAATTTTGGCACGAGGTTCATAATAGTGGTACTTAAACATATTAATAAGCCAAGCCTGAGTTGGAACAAAATTAATGCATGCTATCTCTGTTATCTGGAATTTACCGAAGCTTTGCATATCCTATGGCGTATTTTAAAATAAGGATAGGTCGGATCATCAAATCTAAAGAAGATCGAATTATTATGATTTTCTTCGAACTCTCATGATTTATGCTTAATGGGACGGGTATGTACCATGATCAGAAAAAATAAAGTACATAGCTAAACAATAGTATGATGAAATATGTGTTCAACTTCGGGATATACTGAGTCATCAAACATTCCACTTGTTACCATTAGAACATATTTAGAAATTTCATAGTTATCTATTTCTATGGATGTTACAATTAAGAAATTCAGGGACATTCATCTTGAACTAAATAAAACAAAAAAAAAAAAAATTTCACAGATAACAATAAGATCTACTTCGATTTCCTGTAATTTGATACCATTATTATCAATTCGACCACAATTAATTTAGATTTTGATACGGTTTTCTATCTTTTAAAGACCAACACAAATTTCTTTCAATCCAAACTTGTACCAATTGGAAGTACCTTGATGAAATTTCCGATATTCTTTAATATAAAAAGTTATTTAACATCTTGTCGATGAAATTTTAATTGAATGTTTACAATAAAGGGTATATTTGGGCTTCCAATATAATTCATCAATGTGACTATATAACTCAGTCCACAAGATTTAGCTTGGGATCATTTGACTACAATAGATTTGCAACCATGTAATTGGAAGATAAGTAGAAAATTCAATGAACCTTTAAGTTTCCACATACATATTCTCTTTATAACTATCAGATCTTTCCTTTTTTGACCGCAACGGAGGGCAAATTTTCCGGTAGTCTGATTCGAAGATAAATCCCATATTACTTGAATATAATCACCATCAGGTTTTGAGGTGAATTTGCTTCAAATAAATACGGTTTTTTTCCCTTGTTTTTTTCCCTTATACACTCCGGTGCCATGTTTTGGAAAATCATCCCATCAAACTTTTTTCATGCCAATAAATACAAAATTGATTTTGGATGCTAATAAGTGTTTCGATGAAGCTTTTGGATTTATTCCAAAATATCCAGCTTGAAAATGACATTGATCGTTTGGATATGAAAAAAAAAACCTACTTTTACTACTTTTCTTGTGCGCTTTCTCTGACAGAATATTATTAAGTTCTTATCGTTTTATTACCACAAAAGAAAAAAAAAGTTCTTAGGGGTTTGTTTAATTGTTAACAAGTTTTAAATATATCGGGAAACATCCATTAAACCTTAATTGGCCAAACAAGAAAATCTCTTGGCACACCAAGATGTTTATTTATAAATAACCATAACTATAAAATTCTTTATTGTAAATTGTGTAACTTCGTTTACAAATTATTCAGATTGAGTTGCAGGTGATTACACAAAACAACATAATGTGCATGTATGTGCAAAAGAAATTATGAGATGTGAAATTTCGAGAACTAACATTATCCCATTTTCTACCCGACCCGTTTTGAAATCATTGAAATCCTCTTTTTTTTTCGAACAGAATTCAAAATTAACTAAGAAAGGGAAGGTGCAAATCATCTTGCTTTAAAGTTAGTTCGGTTAGTGCCATTTTAAATAACAAAGAAATTTTTAGAACCGGTTGAATCTTAAAGGTTTTTCTAACAAAAAGGATTTATTTATTATTTATGTTTATTTTTCTACGTACTTAATTAGGATAGTATAATTCACTTCAATTGTTATGGATAGCATTGTAAAGTAACCTGTTCATTTTTTTTTTTTCCTTAAAAAAAAAAAAAGTGGTTTCACCAAGATATGCACCAAAACCGGAAATTAATTCTATTTTCGATTTGCTATAAATAAACTCTGCTTTGCTGCGGATGCTGGTAATCCAAAAGAAACGATCGTTGAAACCTTTAATTTGACAACCAATCCAACATTTCATGAGCTTTGTTTAATTAGAGTAAATCGATCGCATGATCAAGTCGAATGCAAATCGACCATTTCCCAAACCATCAAACTCATTCATTCACAAAATGCCGAATAACATCATATCGAGCGTCTAAATATAGGTTATGAGATCATCCGGTTTATATTTATTTATATACATATGTAATTCTGGACCATTTATGCCCACTTACTCCGATTAGCCGAACGGCACGGTAAAATCATTCTTATTTATTCTTATTTGTTCCGAACCAGAACCAGAGATTCACAATGGGAAATAAATTTGTTAATTCCAGTTCAAAGAGATCTTATAAATAAGGCAATGTGAGAAGTTCAAATGAATTATTTGTAATATTGATTTTAAACCAATTAGCTCAACTTTTGCAAATTTCTTAAATTTCTGTACTATTGGTTAAACAACGAGCACAAACAATTTTTTTTTTTGATAAATATCCTTTTGTGTTATTGTTCCAAATCTAGGAAAAAAGGTAATATACTGTATAACCATCAAAATCTATGAGTTACATTATAAATAAATAAACAGGGAAAAAAAAAATTCCAAAGTATAAATAAGTTCTTTTTTTTTCCTGATATTTAAAAAAAAAAAAAAAAAAAAACCAGAAAAAAGAAAAAAAAAAAAGCCATCAAAACATGTCTCAACAAAATAGTAAATTACATTATTATTCGGACGGAGATATTTTATTTATCGTAGAGAGCACAATATTTCGCATACACAAGAATATTATAGGATTAGCTTCAAAAATGTTTTATGACATGTTTACTTGTGCTGTTCCAAATTCACCTTCCGATGAGGAGAATATACCGGAAATAGTATTAGAGGGAGAACAGAGCAAGACATTCGAAGATTTATTATCGTATATCTATCCAAATACGTACATCATGATAGATTGGAATAACGTCGGTGAATTCTTGAGATTTTCAGAAAAATACATCATTGATTCAGTCTTAACAAGCGCGAAAATGTTCCTGGAGAGAGAATTTCGTAGGAATCCTTTGTATTCATTATTGCTCGCTGATATATATAATTTTAGATCCCTTTACAAAGAATCATCCAAATTGGTCCTAGACAAATTTCCAGAGTATAAAAGAAAAGGAACCTTTTCTCAACTTTCCTCATATACTCGGGATTCTTTGACCAACAAGTACAATTCCTACACGAATTCTCTGACCAAATTGGCCAATATAGAATTCACTTCAGGTTACCTACATTGTGATGAGTGTAACAAACCTACCGATCATGATTTAAGGATCAATCAAGAATTCATTGAAAGAAGTAGACAAGTACAAGTGTTGCCTTTACCCTTACCACCCACCCCTCCTTCTATAACGAGAAGAATATTATTTAATAGCCTTGGATATAGAACTTGTGATAATCAATTCATGACTTTTCAATTACCTAGAAAATTTAAAAAACATTTTGGTGTTTTTGAACCCCTAGAGTGTAAAAAGCATAAAAAAGATCCTGATTTTTATCCTTACATTGAATTAAGTGAATAGGAGGGAGTACGACTCGTGATGTTTGCGTTTGTATTATATTTACAAGTTGTTAATGATTCAAGCGATAAAGTTGAAAATCATGATCATATCAATAGATAGATTCATATTCAATTCAATTCATGTTATATTTTTCTTTTACATTTATATTTTTCATGTAACTATTTTTTTTCTATTTTTTTTTTTTAACAAACAAAAAAGTAAACTTTTTCAAATAATAAAAATAATTTTTGCATTTTCATTTTTTCTTCAACATTTGAATTTCGAAATTTATCTATCTCGCACCTAAACCATGCAGTTAATAACAGTTAATATGCAAGCAACAAAAAATTCTTGGGCAAATAATTGTTGATTGTTCGATCCGATATGAAGTTATCCTTGAATTAGAAGGCATATAATCTTATAAAAGATTATTTATAAAAAAGTTTTACAGCATGAGATTTATTTACGAAATTTTTCGATAAATAATTAATGTATTATTATTTATTATATTTTCTTGAAATAGAAATTTTATATCATTTATAATTTGGTTCGGTTTCTTGTAGTAGATATATATATGGATTTGAAATTTTCTCATGACACGTGTTTGACAAAAAAAACGAGGAATTTAAATTATCATATATGTTAATGAATGTATGTAATGATTATTGAAATATTTTAATTTTTTATTTCATTTACCTTGTTATCGATTTACATAACAAAATTTTGTTACATATTATTTACAAAAGACCATAATTTTCCACCTGTCAAAGTAACTCGTAACCTTTTATTTATGATTCATAAATAATGTAATATTTTTCAAAACATATGCACGTTACTTTATTTAATAAATGGAGTCTTTGGTACGTCCATTTTTTTTTTTTTTTTGTTTTGAACAAAAATATTTGTTTTCTTTGGTGAAACGTTATTAATGATTATTATGAAAAAGAAAATAATTTATTAATAAAAAAATGGTAACGGGATTTTCAACAAACGCTATTTTTGGAACTTCAATGGTTGATAATTTATCATATTTACCACTGGTTTCCTTTTATCAGATTCGATTATGGATTGTATGAGATAATATAGTTTCAACGTAAAGGGATATTTTTGTGAAACTTCAAGATATATTGACGGTGTTTCACCCATTCTCATTTTATTTAATACAAAAAAAAAAATAGGTGAAGAATTATAATCAATATAAATAATTGCTTATTTTGATTCATTAATATAGTATAAATCAATTTAACATTAGCCATCGTAGCCGCAGTATATCATGAATCCGTTTGAAATTCGTTTTTATTCTGGCGGATGAAAATGAATCGCGAATCATTCCTTCTTGTTTTATTTATTTTCGGCAATCCAATGCTGTTAGAAAAAAATAATAAATTTACTAAAATATGTAATTATGAAATTATAACAAAGAATCCTTGGTTAAATTTTCTAGCGGCTGTGTATAAATAAATAAATGGCAATGTCATCAATTTGGAAAATTCAGAGATCCTTTACCAATAATGTACATCTTCTCAGGAATAGTTCTACCAAACCCACCTACTGTTCTATTCCAAGCATTTGAACCTGTCAAAACATTATTCCCAACATCGCTCAGCAAAAATTTTCCTCTATTGTTTGTGCTGCTTTCTTATGTATACAATTCGCTATGGAGAACTTCCTTTTGAATCACAAAACTTCCGACGTGGGTGAAATCCTTTCTGATTTCCTCACGATAGCAAGCTCAGGTTTACAGTAGTTGAAACATCATTGGCAAATTATTATATTTAATGAACCCACGGAATGTCTTTTTTTTGCGATTTGATTTTTATTATTGTAATAAAACTCATTATCCTGCATATTCTCTATTGCATTTTTTAGAAATTATATATTACTTACTGTAAAACTAATATAAATATAAAAAGATTTAATTTATTTAACATGTTCATGTTTCACTACCGTAAAAATATACATTTCACACGATCGACCATAAATTTCACGTTTTCTGATTTATGCGTATTTATGCGGGAAATCTGTATTCCGAATTTTACGTCAGTGATATATAAATTGGAGCATCACGTAATGAAAATTCATGTGTCTAAATTTGGCAATGATAAGAATGTTCTCTCGATAAATTTTATAAATCGATAACTAAGAAAGGTGCTTTGAACAAAAAATTCGAAGGAAACTATGAGATGTGTTCAAAGGTTATAGTTTTTATTATCCTTTTCAAAAAAGAAAATTAAAATATGAAAGTGAAAAAAAAAAAAAATCGAAATTTTCCCCTGATCCAGGTTTAAACAGGGTTTTTTTTTTACATAAAAAAAAAAAAAAAAAATGTAACGTTTCCTAATAAGTAAAAATTAATAAACGTCAAATGTCATCAATATTTGATGTTTGACAGCTGCAATTCTTGAAAGAAAATATTTAGCTCAAAGATCGAAAAATAGAATAAAATAAATCAGGAAAAAAAAAAAGGTACAGTTAAAAGAATTTTTATCTACTTGTTTACCTCTTATTTTCTTTCTCTTTAGCGATCAAATTTATATAGACTGTCTACATTAATTTCTCATGAATCTCTCATTGATGACTCACTAACACGAGATCATTCTGCAGTCAGAAGTGGTTAAATATTTACTACTTGCTATTTTTAGTAATAACAAATATGTAAAGGACTAAAAAATATATTAATTATCTATTACGCAGAGTAAAAAAAAAAAAATTATCCATCATTACGCTGATACACCAATTGAAAACTGATCTTACATCTTTTTTTTTTTTTTTTTTTTATTATAAAGCAACAGCAAATTCAAACTCTTACACACATTTTCCTCCCTTCATACTCCTCCTCATACCTAAAGTAATGCTCGAATTCCAAACAACTTTTCTATCCTTCTAAAACTTTTTCGAACGCGTCTTTTCCACACTTTCGTGTTTTTGACAAGGTATTTATTGTATTAGTAGTGGTTTTCCATTCTGGTTACGAGCTCAACAATATTCGCGAAATATTGTTGACCTACAGGTTCGAATAC
>CAJVPP010003771.1:0-10802 GCA_910592005.1 Funneliformis mosseae | reverse complement strand
AACACCAACTCGACTTGATTTGAACTCGACTCGGCTTATCTGACTCGTGAGTTAACTCGACTTGTCCGGAACTCTAACTATAATCAAAGAATATTGCAAATTTTATAGTTTGTAAAGTTTATAAAATAAGTTCATTACAAAATTTACAATTTATAATATTTATGCAATATTAAAGTTAAAATGTTTTACAAAATATATAATAATTATAATGTTGAGTAAATCATTAATTTTTTATATTTAAAACTTATGTAATTTGATAATATATATCAGATTTTTGTATTTTATTTATGAAAATTTTCTTAACTTTAGGATGTAATCTCATGTTAGTTAAAATATTAATCGTTAAATATTTTAAATCTATACTTTAATAAAATGTTTACATACATTAGAAGCTTTTATATATCAAAATAAAGATTAAAAATCAAATACAAAGTCAAGTTTATTAAGTAGTATTAAAAAGTAAATATTAGATTTTAGACTTACTTTTTCATCTTTAGTAATAATGATGGTCTTGAAAAGTACTATAAAACTATTTTCTATTTACTACTTGAACTAATTTAATACGTATAATATAATAATGATAGATAAATATATAAAATATTCTATAATTATAAAAATATGTTAATTTTTAACAAGTAAAATAAAATTTAAATTAAATTTATTATTTACAAATCCTTATTGTCAATAATTTTTTGACAAAATTAAATATAATTCTCTTATTAAATTAGAGATTTAATAGTTCGTAAATTATAAATTTTAATTAAGTCATATTTTTGATTCTACTTAATATTAAACTAAAATTTATTAACTTGATCTAGAATTTTTAAATTAAGTTAAATCAGATAATAGATTAACTTGATTTAATTTAAAACTTTAGTTATAAATGTGATTACTTAAAAAAAAATCTAAAAAAAAGTTTGTTAAATTATATAAAGCATTTTAGATTTAAATAAAATATATTTTTAATAATCTAACTAAAAGCAATTGATGGTAAAGATATATAATATTTATAAAATGCATAATAAAAGAATATTTTATTACTAAAATTACTATATATTTTTTCATCAGAAAATATATCTTAATTAATATTAGAATTAAATCTTATTAATAAACTATTAAATTTTAGATTTAACTATAATTATATAATTTTGATCAATTATAATTTTATATACTATAATTCTAACTAAATTTATAATACTAATCTAACTTATAAATTAAATAATTTTAAAAAACACAAATTGATTTTTAAATTATATGACAAAAAATTTGAATTTAAAATTTTTTTACTAAATCATTATTAATATATTCATTTAACATAAAATTTATTCAAAAACTTAATTTTTATTTAATACATTTAAAATAGCACATATGACCTCATAAAAATCTATCTAAAATTATGATAATTCAGGATTAGAGCTCTAAACAATTTAATTTATCTGGTTAATCTAATCTGATATTTTTTTCAGTTTAGGTTATGTCAAATAATCTGTTCTAATCTGACCTATTTGACCTAAAATTCAGGTTAGGTCAGTAAAATCATTCTAATTAAATGATAATACATTCAAGAAAAATGATAATATGTCTTTCTTTTTGAATGATACATTATCATTCATTCATTATCATTAAAACGATATATGATCATTCTCTTGATTTATCATCATTCTAGTTAGATGATATATTATTATAAAAAAATTTCTCTGTTCCAGAATACTTAGTAAATTGAAGAACAGCCGGGATGTAACGCGATGACAAATTTCCTAACCCCTTAACTAATCCTAATTTCTACCTAATCCTAATCCAAACCCTAACTTTAATACTAACCTATAGTAATAAATACCATTTTTTTCCGGGCGACGCTATGTCAGTCAGTGAAACAGGTTATTACACTTTATTTAATATATTTCATGATTTTATTTATTAATATAATATATAATCAAGAGACAAAGACAAGACGAAGCTTTGGACGCGTCATGGTAATTTCTCACTTTTTAGTTGCTCTTTCAACTTTACATGTAACACAAATACATTTTGAATTATCCCTTGCATTATGTATCTGCCAACATTGAACACAAAATCTTCTGAATAGCGGTAATTCTTGATATATTATGCTGTTGATTTGATCATCAAGACTTTTATCCTGTCTCTTAGGATATTTCATGTTTTCAATTATAGGTTGTAAAAATAATGAAGAGGAAGGTGAAATGAATAGACGACAAGATTCACATAAAAATCCTTGTTTAATAAAATTAATAATTATATCTGGAACAATTTGTTGTTGAATATTTATGAAAACTTTTAATTTTCTTCGTTTAAGAGGGATCTTTTTAAGAATAATTGCTTGTGCACAAATATCCATTAATCGAGGTACATCTTCACGATATATATTTTTAACATTTTGAAATTTATGAAGGTTTGATTTCAAAAGAGGATTGTTTTTAACTCCCAATATTACAGTGTTTCGGGATACCTTTGTGATATATGGTGGAAAATATTGAAAGAGGTTGTGACCAATACAGAGAACTTTTAAATGCCGAAAAAGAAGAATCTCATAAGGGAAATCTTTTTTTTTAATTTTAAAAAGAAAAAGAAAAAGGTCAATAATTAAAATTTATACAATAAGGAAAGAAAATAGAAAATATAAATGTAATACCTCGTAACCTATTCCTCGACAGATCCAAAATAGTCAAAAAATCAAGATCAAATGAAACACAATTTACAGTCCTTAAAAATGACTTATAATAATAAATCATATTAATAATATTTTTCAAATATTTTGAGCACTCGTGAAGATTTAGATTTTTTAACGAAAGGAAATAATGTGGTGGAATCGTTAAATACTTTTCTACAGCATCTACGAGTCTAACGTTAGAAGATGAAATTGTGATGGGTGGAGGGGTTTTTTGATATTCTAAAATGATAGAGTTTAATGACCTTATTAAGTGTTGAGATCTTTGTTGAGTAGCATTACATGCTTTTGCTTCTCCAGATTTCAAGTTTTTCCTGTATTTTTTATCAACGGGGTGTTTTTTAAAAAATTCATCAAGTTCAAGGAGAAAACGCGCTTCATAAAAATATAAAAAAATCGATATCAAAATAAAAAAACAAAAAACAAAGATAAAAAATAAAGAAATAGACTATAGATAAATTATTTACCAAGAATTGGAGTGAATAAACCAAGTGGATTGGTATTATTTGACCTGAATGCCTTCTCAAGTTTTTGAATTGCTGTAATAATTTATTAGTAAGAATAAAATGCACGACTAAAATTATTTGAAATAATAATAATTTACCTGCTAACAGGTTCGACCATTCAGAAGACAACATAGCTTTCTTTGCATTCAAGACTAAATTCATCCATTTTTCATACTTTTTATTACGGGGAGAACGAGCATTAACTGCTTTTATATTACTTTCCAATATATAGTGTTCGAGCTCAGTTGAACTAGTTTCATCTTCCGAACTTGGATAAATAGAATCTGAAGACGAACTGTCATCATTCTTTTCGAAAATTACATGAGAGTTTGCTGACATGACCTTGAATTTTAAATGTAATAAAAGTATTTAAAATAATTAAATAATTTAATTACCAATAAATAGCCGATTTAAGCTGATTGGATGATAAATAAATATCTAAGATATCATAAATCATAAACATATTTTTTTTTTTTTATAAAAAATGTCCGATGAAACACCAATCTCGGATCTTACAGCAATCGTTTTTACACGTTCGCCTCCTTCACTAAAAGTTTTAAATCAACTTTTACTTCCACATAAAACAATATATGAAACGGTATCGAATGTAAAAGAAGGTTATGAACAAATCAAAGAAATGAAAGTTCGTGGTGCACCGGCTATAGGAATAGTTGCAGCTTTATCATTAGCAATAGATCTTCTTTTACAAAGCTCGAATCAAACCAACTCAATTTTTAAAGATCAAGAAACTTTAAAGAGTTATATTAAAGCTTCGCTTGAATATTTGAAAACTTCTCGACCGACAGCAGTTAATTTATTTCGCGCATCGGATATTTTATGGAACATCACAGAGAAAGAAACAGATGTTAACATGATAATAGAGAGAATAATTGAAGAAGCTGAAAGAATGTTGATTGATGATGTACAAGATAACAAAAATATTGGAAATTTTGGAGCAGAATTTATTTTGAAAGAAAATCAAGATAAAAAGATTGGTGTAGTAACTCATTGTAATACTGGGTAAGTGAATAAGGATTAAATATACATAAAAATAGTTCAAGATTGAAAATTATTGTGTTTATTATTAATAGATCTTTAGCAACAGCAGGATATGGAACAGCACTTGGAATTATTCGATCTTTATACTTTCAAAATAGACTTTCTCATGCTTATTTCACAGAAACTCGTCCGTATAATCAAGGGGCCAGATTGACCGCTTATGAATTAATTCACGATAAGATTCCAAGTACTTTGATCTGTGATTCAATGGTTTCTGCTCTCCTTTCTTTAAGTGATAATAATAATAATATTACAGCTATAATTGTTGGAGCTGATAGGGTAGCCTCGAATGGTGATACTGCAAATAAGATTGGTACTTACCAATTGGCTATCACCGCGAATTATCATAACATCATGTTTATAGTCGCTGCTCCAAGTACTAGTATTGATCTTAATATTAAAAGTGGAAAGGAGATAATTATTGAAGAAAGAGCTGAAGATGAAGTTACAAATGTAACTGGAATTGTTAAAAATATTAATGGTGGAGAGTTAAAATCTACAAAAGTAAGATTGCCTCCGGAAGGTGTTAAAGTTTGGAATCCAAGTTTTGACGTTACACCTGCAAAGTTAATTACTGCTATAGTTACTGAAAAAGGTGTCATTACCAAAAAAGATGGAACGAATGAGTTTAATTTATTTGATTTCTTAACGTAAAATCATAAATGACTTATGTTTGCATATGCATTCGTTTGGGGGCCACTCTATGTTATGTACAAACATAATGAAGTTGAATAAAAATAAATTAAGCTAATTTTCGACTTGAAGCAGAAACTTGTCCCAATCGATTGAAAACTTCTTTTGTGCCTCCAAAAAATGTAGTTCTATGATAAGGTATTTCATATTTTTCACATAAAGTTTGAACAATTGGTTGAACCTTATGAAAGACGTGACGAGGGAGCGCAGGGAAAAGCTGTAAAATAAAAAAAAATAAAAAAAATAAATAAATTATATAGCCGTTATACGAACAAATATTAATCATACTTCTTACATGATGTTCAATTTGATAATTTAATCCTCCGCAAAACCAATCTACAACAAATTGTAAATTTGGATTTAAGGCTATTACATCTCTTCCAGTGATAACTTGCTCAACAAAAAAGTCCATTTCGTGAGCCTCCTCTTCTGTGAGGATTGCCATACCATTATGATTCAATGCAAACACCAAAGCCAATAATAAACCACATATTGATTGTGATGCAAAAAAAAATGTGATTATTAATTTCCAACTGCTTATAAAAGAGAAAATGTAAAAGTACCAAATGTAATGTATGCCAAGTGAAAGTTGCTCTGTTAAAGCAATTGGCATACGAGCATTCGCAGGTTTTCCATTTTGACCATTAGGAAGGACAAAATAAATACTTTGAATGCACCATGAAATCCTTGCTAAGCATAAAATTGGGAAATAATTCAAAGTTTGATATTCAACCATAAATCTGGTAAGCCATGGTGGAAGATTATTTGCATTGATTTTAGCCATTTCAGGATTAAATATATCAGAGAGTGCATATTCTGACCAAGTCAAAATTGGATGTGTATTAATATCTGGATCTTGTCCGTGAACATTTGGTGCCGCATGATGAGTGTTATGCTTATCTTTCCACCTTTATAAAATACAAATTTTTTTTTTATAAAAAAATAAATAAATCAATAAATAAATGGAATTATCACAAATAATTTCATACCAAGATGGATCAAATCCTTGACAAACTCCACCAAGAAAAGCACCCATCAAATCATTATATTTTCTATTATGAAATACTTGATGATGAAGGAAATCATGAGATAACCAGCCACATTGTTGCCAAAATAATCCCATCATTGCAGCTGATAATAGAACACCAAAAAGATTATCCCCAAATTTAGCTAAAATTGTAACCGAAATTGCCCATATGATGAGGTTATGAATTACTTTTTGAGCGTAATATGGTTTTGATGACTCAAAGTAATTACTCCTTTTAAAAAGTTCTTTATATTCTCGTAATTCTTGTGTGAACCCTTCTTTTGAAGTTTTTATGTCTTCCTGGGCAATATCACCAACATAATAATTTGCCAAAATTTCAATTGCCCCCTCGGGATGAAAATTATAAAATGCATCTAAATTGATATACATCACGCGTTAGAACACATGTCAAGTGAATATCACAAATATCACATGATTTACGTATCGCCGACACTTTTCACACCACGTGATCATAGTAAAATATTTGTTCACCCCTCGGGGACAGAAATTTGTTTGGAATTTGTCAAAATTACGTGAGGAGAAAGGTGTCGGGTAAATATAAGTACCAGTTGAATCTTTGCCAATGTGGGTCAAAATCACTGCCCCACCGGGATGGTCAGACACAAAATCTTTAATGTCATAAACCTTGTTATCAACGATTATATACCAAGGTTGTTGGTCAGAAATTCCTTTTTTTCCAAGCACTTTAATTGGCTTGATAACGTCTACCTTTTTAAAGGTTTTAGGTCCTATTTTCAATAATGAGAATAATAATGGAATATGATTAAAGGTGTTGTGGATATATTCGTTACAACTTAAGGATATAATAATATACTAACCATTGATGAGTTCTTCGCGATTTGCGCGAGGAGCCATATTGATAATTCTGACAAAATTATAATTTTTTTTTTTTTAGGCAAAAAGCGTTATTTATAACGGCATCTCAACAACTTGCATTCAAAAATTTTTTGATCGATAGAATAAACAAAGATTGGGGAAATAAACTTAGCTGAAATAAATTGACATATGAAATATTCCAAAAGTAGTAACTTGAATAAGTGAAAAAGGAAGTTTAATTATAAGGAAAAAGCAAATTGCGTGATTGTAATATGTAACGCAATTTTATGTTGGGGTATAAAAACAGTAGTAACTAATTGGTTAGGTGAGTAACGATTAATCGATCGATTAGTTGATATATCAGCTGATCGATTTTAAATTAACTTAGATCATGTGAAGTTGCATTTTAATAAAAGGACCATTTTGTTGTTGTATCAGTTTATCAATATTTAACTAATATGTCTTCAAATAATTTACAAGTTAAACAATTTTTTGGGATTTATATAGTTTCTGAAAATGAAAAAAAAAATCCTGGCAAACATGCAAAATGTTTTTTGGACTAACTAATAATATGATCAAAACTTTATTATATAACAGAATCAATAAAATCTAAATTAAAATACATCCAAATCATTAAATATGCAATTATATTTAACCTAACAACTTATAAAATTTAATTTTTATTATTTTTAATCATTAATAATAAAGAATTTAACATATTTTGTAATTTATTTTTAGATTTTAAAATTTTCTGTAATACATTAATCATGATCAGTTAGCATCTAACCTAATTATTATTAATTTAATTAATTAATATTACTATCTATATCTTATATAATTACTTCTAATAATGGTAATTAATTGAATTAATAATAATCAAAAAGCTTTAAGTAGTATTATATAATATTTAAATAATATTAATTTTGTAGCAAAAAATTGTAAAGAAAAAGAACTTATATAAGTAAACAATAAAAAGAAAATGAAGAAAAAAGTAAAAAGAATAATAGATTAGTAAATAATCTTGCTTCTAACTATTTTAATCATGGTCATGTGAATAAAACTAATTTAATAACTAAAATTACTCAAAATTTATAGATTTTCCTCTTTTTTTATTGACTGCTTCCCATTTATTAATAATTTATAATAAAGTCAAATTGATGTAATTATTTTAATATCATCAAAATTAATTAATACCAAAGCATAATTTCTAAAAATAAAATTAAAGACATTTATAATAAAATTAAAAATCTAAAAAAATGGTTAAAAAACTAAAAATAAATTATAATTATTTATTAAAAACTAAATTAAACCAAATTTTTTTTTATAATACTACATAATCAACTATAAATCAATAGAGTAAACTAATAAAAAATTTTTGACTAAAAAGTAGATTTTTCCCTTTTTTACTGATCGCTTCCCAAATGATTACATCTTTCAAAATACAATTTAATTAGTAATTCATCAATTATCTCTTCAAATATATTGTAGATAAATTTGCAATTTTATTTAATAATTAAACTTATTTATAATAATTTTAAATATTTTTAAAATAATTTTTTAAAAATTAATATTTTTATAATAAATTTTATAATATTTTCTAAATAAAAATTCAAAAAAAATGTAATTTAATTAGTAATATTTTAAAGATAAATATATGGTAAATTATTATGAAAAAAAATTAAAATTTAAAATTTATATATTTAATTATCTATTGATATTAGAAATAAAAAAATATAATTATAAATTTTAATGAGATAAATCTAACAAACTTAATTTATTTTTTCATAATTATTAAATAATAAGTTATTTTAAAAAAAATTGAAAAAATTCTATAATGTTTTATAATTAATTTTATGTATATGCTTTAAGAAATAATAAAAAAATTTTTTTTTATTTTTTTTATATAAAATATTCAGTTATTTAATAAATTAAAAATTATTTAAATACTAATTTTTATAAAAATTAGTTTAGTATTCCTTTAATAATTATATTTTCTTAATGCTAATTATAAATAAGTATTATAATTAAAAAAATAGTATAATTAAGTTATAATTTGTGATATAATTAAATTTGCTTATTATACAATTAAGTTGCAATTCAATTAAAATTTGAAAGTAATTATAAGAATCATCTTTAATGCTATGATATATAAATTTACTTTTTTACAATTTTAATATTTTAATATTTTAATTTAAGAAAATCATTTTTATTTATCTAAATAAAGTATTTAATAAGTTTAAAATTATTTAAATCTCAAGTTTTATCAAAATTAAACTAATATTCACAAAATAAATAATATAAGCTCTTTATATAAAAAGGAGAAAACCATCAAAATATTTTTTTTACTTTATAAACTAATATTATTTTTTTAGTAAAATAAGTCTAATTTAATATTAATTCAAAAAATTTTTTTGATAATTTTCTCTTTTTTTATTAAAAAAAACTCATATATAAATTTAATTAGATACTGTTCAAAATCTTGAAATCCAAAATCTTAAAAGATTAAAATTTTGAAACCTAAAATACTAAATAATACAAAATCTTAAATCTAAATCTCAAATAATAAAAAATCCTAAATTTTTCTCACATAATTTTATTTAAAATTTTTTTATTACAAAGTTGTTAAAATCAAAATTCATCTTATTAATAGTTTAATATTAATTTATATAATGAATAAAAAAATTTTCAATCAGAGGAAATTTTGCTTATACAAATATATAAAAAAATTTTTCAGCAGGATAATTTTTAAATAATCTAAGTCTTACTTATGATATATATTACAAATTTAAAATAATTTCTCATAATTTACTTATAACGTATTAATTTAAAATAATTCTTATAACCATTTAAAATTTTAAATTTCAAATCTTTTAGGATTTAGAATTTTAAGATTTTGATTTTTGAGATTTTGGATTTTAAAATTTTGTAGCATATCCTTTTAATTAAATATATTAATAATATAGTAATTAATAGAAATATAATAAATTATTACTGAATTCTTATTAAAAAATATATCATAAAAGTTATTTTTTTGTTAATATTTAAAAATTTTTATTTAAAGAAAATTTATAAATTATCTTTAATGTTGCATATTATAATAGATATAATAGAATTAAAAGGTTGTAATATTTTTCTGTAAAATTGTAACTTTTTGCTGTAATTTTCTAACCAATTGTAATTAATGTAATATTCATAATTGGTATAATATTTAAAATATAATTTATGTAAAAGATTAAGTGTAAATATTTAATGTTACAATTATCAGTAATAGAATTTCTTTTTGTAAAACTTTAATTTTATAATATTAAGATTTCTTTTTGCTTTCTTTTACTAAACTTGAGATAAATTTCAAGAGAAGTGTTTTTCTATAGTAGTTTAATTTAAGAATATTATTAATGTACTTTTACTTTATTTTTTGTAGATAATTTCTTTAAATAATTTATAGATATACTATATAATATCATAAAAAATAATTTTAGATCTATTCTTATTTAACTATAAATTAAATATTAGGATTTTAATATAATTTTTGTACTATAATTAATTGAATTTTTAATAAAAAATTACTTTAATTTATAAAATTTTAATATTGTTATTTAAAATTATGAAACTTTATTTATAAATGATTGTATAAATACAAAATTTTCATTATATAAAGTATTAAAATTACATTCTTTCTAGTCTACTGGCAATAATTTTATTCACATCATATTCATTATCTTCATCACTAAATTTACTTTCATCAAATTTTTCCTTTTCTTCATTATTAAGATAAATCCCATTAGAATGAAAAATTGAAGATTAGATCAATTACAGTGGCTACCAAAAGAAACGCAAGTATGATTGGTCACCTTTGAACGGCTATAACTCATCAACCACAGATTCTAGAAACATGATCTTATACTTGTTTTAAAGTGCAAATCTCGAAGGATATCCTGGCGGAATTTAGTATCAAGTTAATAAAAACAATTTTGTGTAACTTAGCGATCTACAT
>CAJVPP010003770.1:0-10803 GCA_910592005.1 Funneliformis mosseae | reverse complement strand
TATCACATAAAGTCTGAATATCGCATATAATCTAAATAACACATATAATTTGAAAACCTCATATAATCTAATTATGAATAAGTTGTTATCTATTACTGCTAGACTGTTAACTTGTTATGAATAAGTTGTTATCTATTACTGCTTGATTGTTACCTAGTTACCGTCACTAAATTCTATAATGGAGTTGTTAATCCTCTATAGCTGTTTTGATATCTGATTTTATGTTGAGGATGTTGGCCTCCTGCGCCTGATTGAATGCTAGATTCTATGTTAGAATACTTTCTCTTTGCGACTATTTGGTTACTTTTCTAAGGGCTGAAGTATTGTAAAAAAAGATGACAGATAGCGCGGTTAATTTGCTAACTCTATTTTTAATGACAGCATGTCATGCAAAATTTTAGCAATGATCTGTTACCCAAAATGCTTTTCATAATTACGAGATTTTATTAATCCATTATTATAAAATGAATAAGCATAATGTTTATCTTATTTATCTTATTTATCTTATAAAGTATATTCATATTCCGTAAGTATTTCTATCATATTTTTTATCTTATATTAATTGAATATAGAGTAAATATCGAGCATAGTAATATCCATACGAGTACTACATGTAAAAAAGTTCAATTCACATAACTTTCAAGGAATCATGTCTGATCTATTTAATTACTGGAAAAAAGTGATTTTGAGGTATACAATTTGAAAGATCGAAGCTGATGCCATTTTACAATCCAACTATTACCTATTTGTTGCCGGTATGTGTATGCTGATTTCATGTTCTAAGGTAGAAATTTTACTGGATCACTTTCTAGATCAAGAGTTTGTTATAGAAGAAAGTGTTCTTTTTTATTTTATCTTGTTCCTGTATTATCTTCCCTAGGTACCCTAAGTGTCCTAGTAAAATAAAGTTCTAAAGAAAAAAAATGAATTTTTTCTATGATATTTTTTCAGTATATGTATCAGTATATTATATGTATGCTATAGGTATGCTATATTTTTGCTATACCTATAGATAAAAAAATAAAAAGTAAAGAAGTCTAAAATTTTCTAGCCTATCTAAGACACCTAGGATAGACTATTCAAGAAACCATTCTAGCATTCTAATAAAGTTAATTTGCTATTTCGCTTCTGCCTCTGAAAGTCAAAAATTTCCTAAGGCAAATTTTTCTAGGGCAGATTTTTCTAAGGCATTTAGCTTCTTCCTATGATAATATATTTTTGAATGATATTTATCTATATGGAAAAAAGTTTAATTCGTGTGCACTTATTTATTAGTACTTTATTAAGTTTTTTCATTCTTATACAAAAAATCAAAAATTTTTATAGGAACGTTTTTGAGGACAATATCAATATTGATTTTGGGGATTCTAGTTTGATTTATTATAATCTTTATTATTTGTTCTTATCAACCTTATTAACCTTAAGAAATTTTAAAGTTCTAGGAAAAATCAAAATTTTTCTATGGTATACCACTTAGGCAAATTTTAATCATATATATGATTAATATAGTTGATATATGGTCGATATATAGTATGTATAAAAAAATAAAAAAAGATAAAGATTTTGAAATTTATAGGGCTCATAGGATTCTTAAAGACAAGTAGTAAATTGCTTTCCTAGTGTTCTAAAATTGTTAAAGAAGATACTTCTAGTGTTCTTGTTAAGTTTTTTGCTGTCTCTATAAATTTTTCATGAGGCCAAATTTTTGATAAGTCATTAGAGACAACTTATAGCATTAGGGATTTTCATTTTATCAAGAGTCTATTTCAATGCTTCTGGTGTCTGCTCATTTTGAAACATCTTATTCAATTTCTTCTGGTAGTAACATTCTTTTGAATTGTATTTATTTACATGCAGATTACAAAACTCATATTTAGATGCTATTTGTCCTACACAGCCATCTTGTTTGCATTGAGATCGCTGACGTCTTTTTCAGTAAATACTACACCCTTTTAGTTGTGTATTTCCATTTTCACAAACCTCCCCTTCATCAGAATCCCTTTATTAGAATAATACTGGCAAATATATTTACCTCCCATTGATATTATTCTCAGTTAATCTTTTTGATATTTATAATAATATTTATTTTTATTTTAAACTTTTTTGTTGGGGTATTATACCAAAACCAGGGTATACTAGATAACATATCTGAAAATTTTTACTATGATTGAATATTCAGAGCTTTCAGAGTTCCTTAACGCCCTCGCTCAATTCTATTGTGAGTTTAAAGCTGAAGATATAGGTCAATATCTATATAAAATTCGTGACAATAGTGTTAGACTGAGAAATTTCCTTAGTGTAGATAATAAGAATAAGATAGAAGCGATATTCTTAGAATGTAAAGGCATTTCTTACACAAATTTATTAATGGTAATGAGCCACTCCACCCTATCATAGATTTTGATTTACCAGTAGAAATATTAAATACTATCTTTCCCAAACTTTTAGACAAGCAGACTAAAAATATACTTTGTAATGATTTTAAAGAAGTATGTCTAGAAATATTCCCAGATTGGGATAAAAAAACTATAACTATTACCATAAGTAATGATACAAAAAAATATCTTTTCATGTTTCAACTTTTGGTATAAAATTTTCAAATATCGCTAAGGCTTCAGTTTTCACTGAACTTGTTTGTAAAAAACTTCCAGTAGGATTACAGAAAAAAGGTATTATTGATAATATAGCAAATATAGGTTCCTCCAAATCTTTCTCTTTATAAATGCTTAGATCACCTAAATATGATAAAAAATGGAGGAATATGTGTGTAAAAAAAGCTATCCGTTTAAAAATGAAACTATCTTTGATTTCATGATTTGTCCGCCCAATGATAATTCTAAAATCATTAATAGTTCTCTCTTAGCCATTTCAGAGCCAGAAGTTAAAAGATGTCTGACCAAAGAAAATGAAAATAATGATATAAGTAGTAAAACCACTCAGGCTGAATTTGACTTTGTGGAATCATTACTTAGAGAAAATAGCATAGAATGATATAGTCTATCCATCTGAAAACTTTCCTGACAAATTTTTATTATCACGCAGCTCTTCATCACACTGCTTATTATGTGATCAGAAGTATACAAGTAATAATACATATATTATATGAAATAAAAAATCATATAGCTTTAAATATTACCGCGCAAATCATGAACAAAATCCTGAAACAATAAATCTCTCAATAAAGCTCACTATTAATGAAACTGTCTTAGATTAAAAACAAAAGCTTTCAAGTCCTATAAAATTAGAACAATCCAGAATTATAAATTTTAATGATTACGTTGTATAGAGTAATCTAATTGATATGTGTGTATCTGGACGAAAATTTTCTTGTAATGAGATTTATGATGCAATACAGGCAACAGTTGCCTGTATTCAAATGACATCAAGATTATGAGTACTCAAACAGAAGATACGAATAGTGAACTATATTTTGATATAGCACTAAAACTAGATCTTGCCAAGTATGAAGTTAACTTAATTGAGCTAGGAGGAGGGCCAATGAAATTAATTAATTTAATAGATTGGACAGTTATCAATGGTCTAATCCTTTACCGCAATATTAATTTTCTTCTATACCCGCTAAATACTTCAGCTTATGATACAAAGTTCTTTAATCTTTTCATAGGATTTTTAGCTAAACCGATAGCAGAGATAAATAAAGAAATTATGGAACTGATTCTCTAACATGTAAAGAATGTAATCTGTAGTAGAATAAAAAATTTGATGAATATATCTGGAACTGGTAGGTATATTTAGTATAGAAGCCAGAGATGAAGCCCTGAACTATCTTAGTATTAAAATTTATATTACAACAGTGCAGGAAAACATTATTACTAATTTTATTAGTGATAAAGTCTTGGGATCATACCTTTATTTTGCAACTTCAGATTTGGAAAAAATTCTTGAGCGTTTTAATAGTGCTATTCAAGCTCGAAAGTTTATGGTTATGAATGAGACTGGAATGTCTAGTGGAGAATAGTATAGATTTAACAGGTATCTTAAATCACTCATAATAGAACGAATGGTAGCTATAGAGCATAAGGGTCTTGAAACTATACAAATAAATAATTATGCTGGGTATATGATTACAAGCAATCAAGATACTCTGCTTAAAATAGACATAAGTGATTCTCGTATAGTCTGTTTTGATGTTTCTGCATATTATAAAGGTAATATAGCATATTTTGACCAGTTAGGAGAAATACTAAACTATCCTGATGCATCAGGAGTAGTAATGTCATATCTTCTTAGCCGTAACTTAACAAATTAGAGTCCAAAAAAAATTTCTGCAACTAAAATGAAGATAGGAATAATGCGAGAGCAACTTCTTAATTCTATTCGATTTATAATTAATTATATTTCAACTTGGCTTGAGAATCATATTAGTAGGTTTAGCTGTGAAAAAGTATATCAGAATTATCTAGAATGGTGTGGATATAATGGAAAAAAGTTATTAACTAGTAAGGTTGCTGAAAAGAAATTTTCACTAATTAGTATTGATAGAACACGTTTACAAAATAATGGAGTAAGAGTATATCAGTATATTTCTGACTGCTTCAAGATCATAGCCAAGCTCTGTGAATCTAGTTTAGACAATATCGAAGAATTTTTTAACATATCTCAAGATGAGTTACCAGTTAATAAACCTGTAAACATACTCATATTCAATATGCCAGTCCTGTATCACCCAAAAAGAATACGTCTCAACAAGAAAAGGATGTAGCAGAACAATTGGAAGTTCCAATTATCTCAACATCTGAGACATCTCAGACTTCTAATCCATCTGAACCAGTAATTGACAAGCTTTCTGAATCTATCGAGCCTATCAGTAAAGTAGTGGATATGCCTCTAAAGAAATAAGTAACAAGTGCAATTCTTCTAAGCCTATCAATAAAGTATTATCTACTATACTTCTGTCGAGAATCTAGCAAGAAGAACATTTCAGAAAATGGGCAATTGATCATAGTGAAGACCTTAATAAGTTTATAATGATTATAGAAAAAGACGTTAGCTTATCTCAGGAGTATCAAAACATGATAATAATGGACGCAGAAGTCATCAAATTTGCTAGAGAAAATAATATGAACCCAAATAATTTATTTTATATAACTAGAAGGGAAAGGTTAATAAGCGAAGAAATATATCTCTGAGAGTTCAAGGATGTAGGAAAACTCTGAGAGTGTATTTATGATAATGAGAAATAGCAAAAAAATATAAGCATACTCCAGGAGAATAGTATGCTTTGGTAAAGAACGAATAAGAATGGGTTAATTAATATTAGTAGAAATAGGACTTTTGTTCTTTACAACTAAGCAATATAACATTCCAAATTATTATTATGTATTTTTTTCATATCCTATCTATTCAAAATTTCAAATTGATGTAAAACCCCCTGGCCAAAGCAAGAGTTATATATTTTTTCCCTTTTCTAACCACTGATAGTTTTTATCCCATCGACTATGGGATAGAGAAATTATAAAATATTTTTTTGAATTGAACTTTATCCTATGTAATATAATCTAAATATTACAGATTAATTTAACTACTACATACATTTTACATACTACAAAATGTCTGCTATTATAACCAATTTTGTTACAGACCACAAACTCACTAATGAAATGCGTCTTGAAGAGCTTAGTCAGTATGCGCTAGAAATGTGTAGCCTTTTGATAGATGATAGAGAGAAAAGGTGTCAGACACGTAATTGTCTTCAAAAGGGATATAAATTTAGCAAAGAATAGGTATTTATATTAATTTCTAATCAGAGAATTAGATGATATATAAGTCAAGTATTAGTAGTAGTCCCAGAAGCTGAAGTGAATATTAGTCTAATTTCTAATAATGCCCTAGAAGAAGAGACTATTAAAGAAATAGCTCACCGTATTGTTTGGAATAATCTTAGTGAAAGAGATGTAAAAGCGATATCTAGAACCTTAAAAAAAAATCTTTTGATGTTATCGTTACCCTATCATGTCTTTCTAGGCTTTGAAGAGAATTGCGAACTCTCAATGCTTTAGAAAAAATAATCTCTGCTACAAAGAATCCAGAGACAACCAAATTATCTAATAAAATTCAAAAGAAATGTAGCGAATAACGTAAAAATGAAGGGCTCTATTATCCAGATCACTTCTCATTAAAATCAGTTAAGGAAAGATTGGATGAGTATGATGTATCTAATATACCTGACAAACAGGCCCTAGCTAATATAATGATCATACTCTGTATCTGTTCTGCTGAAATTAAAAATCTGCATATATTTAATGGTAGCATAACTGGATACGCAAAAAATTGAGGTAAGCAGAATATTTCTCGAGTATTTAGATCACTAGAAAAGGATAAAGAACGGGCTAAGCATTACTTATATGGATTCAAAATGTGATTTCTTCTGAAGAGTTAAGAGACTCTGGGAAGTCTAGATCTACATACTTAAGTGCATTTCTAAAAAAAGATAAATTTATTCTTAAGCCTTATGACTCGCTACTTTCTAGTTCTTTACGCAAATTAGGATCAATATTTACTAACATAACGCATATGTCTAAGAATCCATCAAAATTTAACACTTATGCTAGGAAAGCCCTTTGACATTTGCCTGACAGCCATGTTTCTCCATCTGATAGATATACTATAGTTAATTACAGAAAGCAGTGTCAACTTTATAATCAAGCAAGTTCTTTCAACATTTTTGATGAAAATTAATCACATATATAGGTTAGAAGGGATTCTAGAGGGATCGGGTTGGAAGGATTAGCTTTGCTAACCTGATATCATTTATTAATTTTATTTTTTCGCCTTCCTTGATCTGTTGATCTGCAGAAGATAGTCTATTCTTTTAATCAGAGCAACTTACCCTAATATTTTATCTGATATAGTTTCTTTTTTTTGAATAAATATGAGAAAAAAAAATAGATATATCATATATAAAATATCGCAAAATGGTAACTGATCAAAAGCATTCATCTGATAGTATAGCTAGCAAGCAGAAAGTTGTCAAATATACAAAAATATTAACCCAAGCATTTGGATTAAATGAGCAAAATGCAGAAGTATATAGTACGCTTTCTAGTGAAAATAGGGAGCTAAAAAAATAATTAGAAGATTATCATTCTCAATATAACACTTTAGAAAAGAGATAAAAAGATTGGAAAGAGATGTGGAATCCTTAAAAGTCGAATTAGAAGATCTAGACGAATGTGTAAATAGAAAGACTGTGATCAACTTAATATAAGAAATAGTTCTCTTGCTGATTGGTAAAAAGGTAAGGATTTCTCCTATTCGTCTGAGTCTTCTAAAGAATCTGATTCAGTTAAGACGGTAAGAGAGCAAAAAGCTGTTCTTCATAAGCAACAAAGAATGGAACAGCTGAGAAGAAGGTTTACAGAATAGTAATCATCAGCTCAGAAGAATTTGCTGAGCCACAGATTGTGCGAGAATAATCTTATTTTTTTCAATCGAAAAATTCTTTGAATCATATAGCATGTATATAGCTAATTTACTTGATCAACTCATGTCAGAATTAATACCATTTATTCTAAAATATCTTTCAGACCAGGATCTAAAACATGCTAGCAGTATAAATGATATATGGAAAAGAGAAGTAAATCTTGAACAGTTCAGAATAGTTCTCACAGATTTTTGATTTAGAATTAATATAGGTATTAATGTAAATTTGATTAGTGAAAAATTGTAAAAATAACATACACAAAAGATAATGGTATTCCTAAAGTAAACGAAATTCTAGGTGAGTCTTATTTCACATTAGGAAGGATCAATCTACATGTTATTTTAAATGATGGCAAGAAGTATAAAAGTATATCCACTGAATTCATAGTTACTAGATCAGATTGGCCTGATCAATTTCTTAAAATACTTTTAGGCTTATCATGGATGCGAGAAAATAGTATAAGCTTAAATATGCATAATTTAATACTAACAATAGGTACACTTAAGTGTATGATTTCATATCAATTCAGCTGATAGTCAAATCTGAGCTATGTTTCAGTCCAACTAATAATCTGGAGCAGTTATTACTCTGCACTATAGCTAACCTTATTTTTTGGATTGAAAGATATTCTAACCATATAAAAATGCATATAGTTAATTTGCTAGAACAACTTTCATCAAAATTAATACCATTTATTCTAAAGGATCTTTCAAACCAGGATCTAAAAAATTTTAACGCGTTCTGATCTTATTAGAGTATTTAATAATCAAATTTTAGTTCAGGGCTAGGATCAAAAAATAATATGTATTACAGGCTATATCCCGAATCTTGTATTTATTTGCATGTATTAATAAAAAATTTTTTTAGCAAAAGTGATCAGCGTTACAAATTGTAACACACATGATTTCTTTATTTTGAATACTTATATGCAGTATATTAGTTATATATAGATTATGTCATCAGAGCTTAAATTATTGAAATAGCATATCACTGAACTTAAAGCTAAAAACAACAAGCTTGAGGCTAAGAATGCAGAGCTTAGGAAGGAGAATACTGAGATTTCCAGTCTTAAAATCAAGCTCTTAGTGTCTGATGCTAAAATAGCTGAACTTAAGCGTAAGAATGCTGAATTTCTAAAAGCGAATAAGGAATATAACAAGAGGCATGATACTGAAAATGTCAAACTCAGGGTTAGAATCGAGAAGATAGAATCTGAGTTAGAAGATAGAATCACAAAAGTAGAACAGAAGCAGACTCTGCAAAGCGCCTTAATGGCAAATGATAATTCTTCTAACAACAGTTTACCTAGTTTCAATTCAATTATAGTATCAGAGGCGATAACAGTATCTACCAACTCTGCGAAGCGCCTTAACAGCAAATCATTAGAAGAAAAAGATATGGATAGTTTCTTACTTGAGTCTTATAAGAAAATTGTTAGTAGTGAAATAAAGCAACACAATAAGGAGAAGAAATTTTTATGTGAATCAGCTAAATATCAAGTCTATTTGAAATTATCATGTGATAAAAAACCGTTACCAATGGTAACGATCAAGATTTAAAATTATCACTTAGCACAGGTGATAATATCTCTGCCCTATCATCCATTAAGAACAACTTATTATATGATACAAAAATGATCACTTGTACCGATAGTAAGGATGTTCTATCTGATAAAATGTCTAGACTAATTGTTATACAACTGCTTAATAGAAATCAAGTCAATGAGCAAACTTTGAAGCATGAACTTTCTAGACCTATTTCTTCAGTAGCATCAGTTAAACTACATGATGAGTTCATCTTAAATAACACAATTGAGGGCTCTACACAGAGATTAGCTTATTGGATTGATGAGGCTATAAGAATGGGTCTAAAAGAAATCTTATGCTTATATCATTATTCCCTTGAGTTTGAAGAAAAGTAAAAAATATTATGGCTGATGGTAAGACTAAAGATAAGACAACAAGGTTGATGATATACAAAGATATGTTGCAGTATTTACCTAATGTTACTCTGAGTAATTTGCGAATCTGAATACATAGAGCTAAAAATATTTTTATGCTGTTTGAAAAAAAAGGGATTGGGATAAATAGAATTAAATTAGTCACTTGTAGCGTGAGTGATATTTCTAGATTAACTAATACCCAAATTCAAAATATTATAGATTATGTAAATGATCAGGTTCATAAAACCATTACCATTGGTAATGATCAGAGTTATGTGTTCTCAAAAACTGATACTATTAGTAATGACTTATATCAATCACACCTCAAGCAAGTATATCACCTGTATCAATTCCTAGAATTAATCTAACTTATGACTGATCCTATTTTTGCAACAAGACACTAAACTAAAGATGGCGTTGCAACATTGTGACACTTATTTGTCACCTGTTGCAACTTAAATTTTAATAATGTTGAAATTTGTTGCAACATTGTGATGCTTATTTGTCACCTGTTGCAACTAATTAAGGCACCATCTTTACACTAAACCAATATCCTAACTTATATAAAGAATATAGTAGTGAAGACTTTGATTATTATGGCATTACTAATAAGACATTATGCCTATTATGCAAGTTAGGTCATGATGATAAAGAAAGCATAGAAGGTAGATATAAAACTGGATCCTATTTTATTAAGTGTGAACAGTGTAAAATTGAGATAACTGCTGTTGGCTTGGTATCTGTAAACTTAAATGATAAACTTTTAATTCAATACGTTGAATTAAATACAAGATAATATCACAATCACGCCTATATGAAGATACGACAAAAGGCAATAGTAAATGAATTTAACGATTCCTTTATTGAACTCTTAGTTTATCCTAAAACCTTAACTTGAGTTACTTTTCAACCCAAGGGAAAATACAAGATATTTATACAAAATAAATAATATAAAATCAATTATGACAAATATAACAAATATAACAGATATGATAAATATAATAAATATGATAAATATGTCCAATTGATCAATGTTGACAACTTTAACAACTCTGTCAACTTTGTCAACTTTGTCAACTATGTCGATCATTTTGATCACATGACTTATCCGTAATGCAGTCACGGATCACGGTTTCACTGCATAGTCTTATTATTTTACAATACTGTATATTTACATTTCTTTTGAGAAACTATTTTTTTACAGGGCTAATATACGTTGACTATACTTACTATAATTTAAATTGATTTGTAATTATATAAAAAGACAATATGGGTTTATTATTAGAAAAATCAGGTTCTGGGAATTTTTTAACAAAATTGAGATTTTTATTGCATTTTAGTTTTGATGTTATTAGATTAAAATGTATTAAGCTCTTAATTTAAGTGAAAAATTTCTCAGAACCTGATTTTCCTAGAA
>CAJVPP010003769.1:0-10805 GCA_910592005.1 Funneliformis mosseae | reverse complement strand
AATGCTTTGAACTCATCTTTTATGACGCCATTCCCCAACTCCAAAAAGAAATCACTGGAAAATTTCCAAGGATCACATGTAACATTCCGTGTATAAAAAAAAACTCCTTCAAGAACAACTACAATGCTAACTACTGTCAATAATAATTGGAGGAAAAAAATTTTTTTTTCCAAAATAAAACAAGCCTTTTAACCCTTCCGAAATAGGAAAAAACAAGTTCATTTTGCTGAAATTTACGTCTTATTCCAGAGATGATTAGCGGCTTCAGCAAGAAATGATCCAAAGCATACAAGCCGCAACGCCAGTGAGTTTCTCCATAATTAGCCTAAACAATCCTGACTTAGAATCCAATGGAAAATCTTAAGGCAATTGATTGTTAGAACGCCGAATGTCAAAAAAAAATTTCAGATTTATGACGGAGGAATAAAATGCATCTCCAGAAACTGTTTTGTTAAATCTCTCGGTTCGATGAAGTGAAGTTGTGAGCTTTTTATAGAGTAATGAGTAATGGCAAAAAAAAAACCACTATTACAACCCTCGCATTTCTATATTAAGAAAACCACAGCATTATACTATATCGAGATAAACCTTCTTAGTTTTGAGCCAATCATATTTAAGAGAGGGACAAGTCATCCTCATTGCTTGAATAATTATGAATCTGTAAAAACTTCATTGAATCAGAGAAATTTAAATTATATGAAAATATTTAAAAGTCATTTGATCCTCACCTTTTATAAGCACAATTAATTAGAATCGGAGAATTAAAAATTTTCATGTGAAAAGATTTAGCGCCGATCTTAAAGGAAAGAAATATATATATATATATTTATTTATAATAATTAGTTACCTTTATTTTCTTCTAATAAAACTTCTTAACACGAATTTTTTGTAAGCAGAATATCACGAAATTTCGCATCTTGACCATTTTTTAATAATAAAATTTTATTGTCGCGAAAATATATTTTAAATCTAATAAATTTTTATTATAATTATTAAATAAAATTCCACCGGCGATTCGAATTGATCTGAATTATCCGATTTTTTATCATTTTTTTGTGATTCGAATGATTCGAATAATCCGAATTAATTCGAACTTTAAATTTAACTTAATATGAATATTCGAAGAAAATTTGTCATTCAACTTTTTATTATTATTCTTTGAATTGATCTATGACCAAACAATTTTTTTTTAGAGTAATTTACTGATCATCTGCATAATAAGGGTTTCCCGATGCAGGAATTGTGTGACGAACACATGGAAGGATACGGTATAGACCCTGACCAAAATAAAATATAAATATTCAAGTTGAACCAAAAACTCCTATTTTTGTAACATTACAAAAAATTCATTCATATGATGGATGTTGATACCTTCAATTGGTATCAAAAAACGGCGGAAAATGAGAATGAAATAGCGCAATATAACCTGGCACAATCATATAAGAAGGGTAGAGGTACGGAGAAGAATTTAGAGAAAGCCTTTTATTGGTATCAAAGAGCGGCAGAAAACGGGTATGATTTTGCACAAAATAATCTTGCGCTTTCATATGAAAAAGGTGAAGGAACTGAAAAGGATTTAGAAAAAGCATTTTACTGGTACGAAAAGGCAGCGGAAAATGGATTCGAATTTGCGCAAAATAACCTTGGTTGCTTATATAAAAATGGTGAAGGGACGGAAAAGGATTTAGATAAAGCCATTTATTGGTATAAAAGAGCTGCGGAAAATGGATACGGATTTGCACAATATAACCTTGCTCTCTTATACAAAAAAGGTGAAGGAATAGCGAAGGATTTGGACAAGGCCTTTTATTGGTATCATAAGGCGGCGGAAAATGAACATAAAACCGCGCAATATAATCTTGGTTATTTGTATAAAAAGGGTGAAGAAACGGAAAAGGACTTGATGAAGGCCTTTTATTGGTACCGTAAAGCGGCTCATAATGGACATAAAATTGCACAAAATAATCTCGGTTGTTTGTATGAAAAAGGGGAAGGAACTGGTAAGGATTTGACAATGGCATTTCATTGGTATCAAAAGGCGGCGGAAAAAGGATATAAGGTTGCACAATATAACCTAGGGGAATGTTATGAGTTGGGGAATGGCGTCATAAAAGATGAGTTCAAAGCATTTGATTATTATCAAAAGTCCGCCAATCAAGGAGATTTAAGTGCGAAGTTTCAGCTCGGATATTGCTATATAAATGGAATTGGAACAGAGGTCGATAAAGAGAAAGGATTTGGACTTTATGATGAGGCGGCTGGAAAGAAAGATGGTAACGATGATAAATTAATAAAAGATTTGGAAGAGGCCAATTATTGGTATCATCAAGCTGCAGAAGATGATAACAAGGTTGCATTATATAAATTGGGTGAACTTTATGAGATTGGAAAGGGTGTTTGTAAAAATTATGTTAGAGCGTTTGAATTTTATAAGGAATCGGCCAATAAAGGATGTTTGGAAGCACAATATGAGGTCGGATACTTTTATGAACATGGATTTGTAGTGGATGTTGATAAAGAGAAGGCATTGGAATGGTACGAAATAGCTGCTGAAGGAGGAAATGTTGATGCACAAAATAGGCTTGCATGCCTACAAGAGATTAATCAAAGTTGTGGAAGTTCGGATTGATTTATTTTTTTCGCGCTGTTGAATGAATGTACGCTCCCAAAGCAGATAATCGTGAGCTTTTTTTCCATTGTTTTCAAATTTTTTTTTTTTTTGAATAGTAGCAATAATTTTATCATATTCATAAAGATAATTTTTGATTATTAGTTTTAAGAAAGAGCCTTGGCTAATGTCTTTGCAATTAGATATAAAGGTGTCTCAAATGTATTTGGTACTGTAACCGTATCCTTGATATATAATTTGACGGTTGAAATTTTCATTAAAAATAATAGTGTAATAAAACATAATTATTACCCAATTATTTAACTCGTCTTTCTTAAAAAAAAAAAAAAAATGTTCTCATTTTATTTATTGCTAGCAACATGTGAGTGCGCAACAAAAAATTCTTCCACCGTACAACCGTGGTTTACAATTCAAAAATGATAATCAAAGTGAAGTATCAGTTTTGTTTTTCTTGTTTCTCATAACCCGAACGTGTCAATTTTTAATTTTTTCATGATATTTACTGAATTAAATTTTACACGTTCATAAAAGAAACCCTCTATTGTTAGATTTGATTCAGTAAATCAGTAATTAATAGTATTTTAATAGTTACATTTTATAGTAATCTTATTCTCTTACCGGAAGGTTAGTTAAGTGGAAAATGGCAATTAATTTGTCTCGAGAGAGAGAGAGATTTTTTTAAACCAATTTGTACAAAGACTTTTCCTATAGCTTTCTAAAATTAAATAAATTATGGGTTGAGATTATAAACAGTAATCATATTAAAATATAATTGATTCTATGAACTTGCTGGTAGATTCGATTCGATATCGAAATTATTTTATTTATAAAAAAAAAATTTTAATATATGGTGTATCAATAGCTTGCTTTATTATTATGTTCTATGTATATAAAAAGTTAGTAATAAGGAACTCGGATTAAAAAGTATAATAGGGTCTACTATTCATTACTTTATAAATGGGGATACAAAATTATAAGAATCAAAAGAGAGATTACAAATCATTAAGGTACTAGATATTTAAGCGGTTAAATAAAGGGAGACATTGATATATATTTCTCTCACGAGTTTTATATATGATTTGAGAAAATAATATTTTAATTCGAAGAAAATAAAATGAAAAAGTCTTAAATCGTTACTTTTCTAATCAAAGTACTATGGAAAATCAACAGGCAATTAAGTGTTAAAGATATAACGATCACGGCATTATACTTAATTGCAAAGGTAAAATACAGTATCTGTATGGAAAAATAATAAGTTAATCCACTTTCGAATGATTTTTTTTTTTTTTAAAGAAATAAAATAATTACCTGAATAATTAATTGTGGAATATCTTGAAAAACATATTTACTCCAATAGGAACGTTGATCAACATTACTTACAATTGCATTCCAATCCTTTATTAGTTTAAAGGATTCAGTATCAATGAATAATCCAAGCGTTGTAAATATAATTTTGTCCAAAGTTCCTGTACCCGGTGCTGCTGTTGCATTGACTAATTTACACGCGAAAACAAAGTTGAGGAAACTTGAGCAAACGATGACTGTAACGCTAATAACAATAATAAAATGTAAATATTATGTGAAAATTAAAAAAAAAAATAAAATAAAAATTGAATCTTTTTTTTACCTTACAGCGAAAATTGGATAAAAATCATAACTATAAGTCGCAATAAACCATACATCAAATATATAATCCAATGTTGCCAAAGAAATCTTAATCGCGACAAAAATACTATTTTGCTGTCCTAACTAATGATTTGTTAAACATAAACATAATTAATTTATAGTGCAAGCGTAACTTGACGCAATTAAAAAAAGTTCTATAATGTTTATTACCTTTGAACAGCATGCATAAAAGGTCAGGCATAAAAGAATTCCAAAGGAGACTGCAAGAAAACTGATTTCAACTTTATAACTTCCAGAAACAGATTCTAATAAATATAAATAAATCTGTAAATTTTTTTTTTTTTAAAATAAAAACAAAAATGTGAACCAGTTCGTTAATTTGTCTCACTTCTAATAATGCTTCCGAATTCTTCATCGAGCATGTTTGTTGATTCAAAACGGGATATCCCTGTTATCCCTTTATTTTTAATCAGAGTATTTAAATCCCTGATAATCATTCTTCCGTTTAATTTAAATGGATCATCTCGCTGTCGAATTTTGATGGAAATAAGAAGTTTATTGTTTCCACCATGACTTTGAGTCTCTTGAATTGGAATGAATCTCGTTGGTTCTGTCGGAATAGTTTTTGTTAAATCTATTGACATTTGATTTAAAAATGCGGCTTTATCCTCCTGAGTTAAATTCCTGAAACGAGTAGAAGCTTTTTTTGTAAGTCCAAGCACGACATCAACGGAATCCGCGTATTCATCCAATTTTAATTCTTTTTTTTTTTTTCAAAATAGAAAAATAATTAATACGCATAAAATACCCTTAATAAATACATGAGATTCAAATAAATTCTTGTTCTTGTTACCAGTTGTGAAATTCCAATATCCTGCTTGTAGTCCTATAGGTGCTAGCCTAGTTAGCTTATTCACAAAAAATTCGTGGGAAAGTTCCACAGTATACGTTGTGTTTGGTATATTGAAATTCGAATCAAGCATTTTGATAGTAACCGATTTATGGTCATCTCCAAGAATGCAATTTGGATGTAATCCGGGATGACTTTGTTTCAGAACCAATTCTGAATCTTGATATTGAAAGATCGTAATGTTTCCATTCGATAAAACGATCTCGTTTTTGAAAAAAATCGTAATGCTTGCTTTTCTTAGAGGAGTTTTAGGATCATTATTTGGAGGATCTGTGGAAAGAATGTTCGGATTTTTATATGGTACTAATTAAAAAAGAAAGGATTGAAAAATTAATATTATCATTGTATGCAAATAGCGATAATTCGATAAATAGTTACCAAGTTCAACGAAATTATTTAAAGGTTTTGATTCTATTGTCCAAATTGGATCATTTGGTTTTTGATTTAATGAAGTAAGGGTATTATTATTTAATATTCCATAGCGCCTTCCTAAAGCTGGTTTCGCTATTGGGTTACCAAATGGCCAAGGTCCACGTAGTTTAGCTTCACTATCAAACATGTAACCATAAAGGTCCTCAAATGTTTCATTGAGTTCATTGTATCGATGGAGGATTAAGAGATATCCTAAAAGGTATTAGTTGCGAAATTTGAAATTTAAGTTAAATGAAATAGGTAATAAATTCGATAAAAAACGTAAGTTTATCAAACAATTTACCTCCATAATGCAAACTTTCCATATATATTTCGTGTACGTTAAGCGAGTTTATCTCATTCTATATAAATAGATAAAGTATGATGTCAGAAAAAAAGTTTACTTATATTATCATTTCACATTTGTCCTTACATTTTCATAAGTTTTATCAACTGTTTTTGAACTAAATAAAATTTATTAATAACAAAGATATATTAATTATTTTTTTTTTTTTAAGGAAAATAAAGAAATTTAATCAAATTCCAAATACCCGTCAACCGTGAACGTGATTTTCGTAAGAAAATGGCTTCTTTCGGTAAGATTAGTCCTCACCACTAGGAAGCAATTGTAATTCAACTCATAATAGTCAATTCCACAAGTAAGTTCTCTTAGTGATAAAGCCGGGGTAGCTCCAAAATTATGCAGTAAATAGGGACCACGTTGTTCATAAGTTGTTTGAGAAATAAAGATTGCATAAGTTTGTAGTTGTTTATGTAGAGGGTCAAGGTTGCCATCGACGGGAATTTCATAGGATATTGTGGAATTTACAATAACAATTCCAAAATCACCACCGCCTAATGTGGGAATTGTGTAGAAGAAACTTCCATATAACATATTTTTTAATGTAATAGTACCATCTTTAAGACGGGTAATGATCCCGTTTTCATCCCTATTAATAACATCAAGATTTATTAATTACAATTTAAATGATTTTACTGCGCCACTTGCAATGATACTTACGGTGCGCTAAAGTGTACCCAATATATAAAGTTTGTTCCACTTAAGAAGTCAGCATAGAAAAATCCTCTTTCAGGTTGCACTCGATCGAAATGTGTTTCAATGGGGTATTGAATTATTCCATTGACGATGTAAGCTGGCCCAACGTATTCATCACTAAAGATATTTAAATTATTTGAATAAATTTTTTTTTTTTATTCTCAAAATGATAATAACTAGATTTCTATTTATTTATATTACCCTATAACTTTACCAGACCAGGAAATTAATTTGGCAAAAACAGACATATTTTCTTGATCGTTATAACTTGTTCCATTCATATACGTTATGAGTACATAATTGGGAATCCAGCTGTATACCCTTAAAGCGTAGCTCCCTTTAATCCTGTGATATCCCATTTCAACCCTATCAAATAAAATAAAATTAACAATTCAAGCATATTATTTATTTTTTTTTAAGATAAATAATTTTAAAAAATCTAATTCCTCAAGTTACCTGCAGAAATTCCACTCGGGTATGCCTAATTCTTCTTGACTGATATATAATGGTGTTACTGTGCCATTTTCATATATAATTCTCAACCTTAAATCCGGCTCACGACACCCATTTTCAAGTTGTTTTATGACACGTATTAAAATAGACTTGTCCTTGTAAGTTTCAAGTTTTACCACCTCTAATTCTGGATCAGATTCAGTGTAGACAATTTCTGCTTTTGATTGGTGAATGGGCAGACACAAAATCAGAATGGATATTAGAGATAATAATATGATGATTTTTTGAAATGAATTCATTTTTATAAATATCGCGTTTTTGTTAAAAAAAAATCAAAAAATAATTACCGCGAATTTATAGAAAAAAAATTTATTTTCAAAAAATTGAACTTTTTTTTCTACCGATTATTTTGGATTTATTGACGCCAAAAGAGAAAATACAAAAGAAGATAATGGATTTCATCGAAACTGAACTTTAATCATTATTTTTGCTTTTCCATTAATAATATGGTCGAACATATTTGATCTTTATATTTCCAAATCCGTATATGATTTGCGTGAGATATGTCAAATCTTTTTACAAAATCGGACGAATAATGAATTACTGTCATCTACAAAATCAATGAATTTCTGCGTATATTTTCTGGCAAAGAGATATGGAAGGTTTGATTTCACTGTTTTCTTTTTTGTTAAAATGATAAAAGAAATCTCATTTCAAAATTGTTCTGAAAGGAAGGAATTGAAAATCAAATGTTACTTACGTGTCACTCCCAAAATCATACAATAATGGTTGTGTTGATCCGGACTTTTCAGATGTTGCCATATTTGTCATCCGAATAAAAAAATTTATGGGGATATCTTTATATAAAGCGAAAAATGCCAAATTAATTATGAGTGTTCTTTGTTTCCAAAAAATGTTGACCGAAATTTTAGATTTCTTTTTTTTTTTCTATTGTCTACCGCTCATTTATTTAAAACATATTATCGACCACTTTAAAGATTAATCTTGAAATTGTAACTGTTCAATTATTTTTTAAATGAATCGATATTTCATGGTTTACTAACGCCCGTGATAAAAAAGGAACCGACAATAAAATATAAACTTTTTCTTAGTAATCATATTTTTTTAAAAAAAATTTACACGATTTAATATTGCCCTAAGCTTTTTAATAATCTATAATCATCTAAAACATCTTAAAATATAGAAAATTTATAAAACAAATACAGAGATAGCAATAAAAATTGGCTTAATACTTTTAAACTTTTCGAAAAAAACACAATTGAAATATAAAATACCAAATTATCTACAAACTTACTATCAAGATTTCAAAATTTCAAAAACAAGAATGCAACATTACAGATTCCTCAAATAATAAATCATTAAACACAATATTTACGTCCTAATAATTATAATAATTAATATTTAGTGAATGCCGTTTTCAAGATGTTTTTAACTAGGCTTTTTTTAACCATGATTAGTTAAAACTTATAATTAATATCTTTTATATTAATCGTTAAAAATATATTTATAAATTCGAATGAAATAAATAAATATGTATGTTTGAATGTTAAATTAATTCATTGATATAAATTTCCAGTATGATTTTCAGATGATATTACGAAATATTGATATTTTCCCAGAAAATTCAACTCAAATAGTAACTCCATTAAAATATCAAAGTATAGTATCATGGGTGAACAATTAGTAGTAATGGAAAATATTTTTGTATATATCACGATTCCATGACTTTTTTTTACTGATAATCTGACCAATCAAATTAATACAATAACATTCTCATATTTGAAGTTAAAGTAATTTCTTGAGGAAAAATTTGTGATTTTGAAGAATTATTATTATTGTTAATTATGTTATTTGATATAATTAATTATTTTTTTTTAGAAATATCTGTAATATTAATCAATATGTTCAGAGCAGTATTGGTATTTGGCTGTTTAGCTACAGCCAAAATGGCCAAATTTATTTTGTTTTGGTCAACCAAAAATAATTTTTTATATACAGTTCATGCAATTTTACAAAAAATTGAAAAAATTACCACCTCTGATATTCAATTTTGCAAAAACTGACACCTCTGATGTTTGAAATGTTAAATTTAATGCAATTTTGCAAAATTAGCACTTCTAATATTTGGAACATTCAATTTAATTACAATTTGCAAAAATTAACACTTCTGATATTTAGAATATTCAATTATAATAATTGCAATTTTGCAAAATATTGACACCTCTGATATTCAGAATATTCAATTTAATACAATTCTGCAAAAATTAGCACCTTAGACATTTGGAATGTTTAATTTAAATACAATTTGCAAAAATTATATCTTTAATGTTCAGGACGTTCAAATTCTTGCAATTTTATAAAATTAATACCTCTGATATTTAGAATATTCAATTAATTGCAATTTTATAAAAATTGATGCCTTTGATTTCAAGACATTAAAATTCTTGCAAAATTACAATTAATTAAACATCTCAAATATCAAAAATGATAATTTTATAAAATTGCAAGAATTTGAATATTCTGAATATTAGAAATATCAATTTTTGCAAAATTGCATAAAATTGAATATCTTGAACATTAGAAGCATTTATTTTTTGCATTTTGCAAATAAAATGTTGTCAAGATTTAACAAAATTATGTAAATTTTTAATTGATTTAACTGATTAGCCAAATTGACTAATAGCCAAAAAATTAGATTTAGTCACAATCAAATGCTAATTATAGTTTAAATTATTAAATTATTAATTTTTACTAATTATTTTATAATAATAAATCTTTTAAATACTTTGACTAGTATGTTATATAATAACCTATTCTAAACTTCTTGATTTTATAAAATTTTAAGTAATAATTTTATGTTTAAAATAAATAAAAAGTAATTTAATAAGAATATCAATTTGAATTTTGTAACTAATTTTTTGCATAAATTTACTTAATCTATTTTTTTCTAATGTAAGTTATTCTATACCAAATATTAGTTTTGATTAGAATTAATTAAATTGTAAAATAATTATTATCAACTAAAAATAAATATTTAGATAATAAAATTAAATGTCTGAATATGAACCATTATCATTTTTAAATATTAAAATATTATGAAACTTTTCTTTTAAATTTATATTAATTATTTTTATATAATAAAAAAAATTGTAAATTTTATAATTATAAAAATTAAATAAATTAATTTTAAATAATAATATTTTATTTTATACTATTATATAAAGTTTATAACTTAAGTTAAATTTATATAAAGAGTTAAATAAAACTATAAAAATTTATTTAAAAAATCAAAAAAAAAATTTAAATATTATTTTAAATATAAAACATAAAGATATTTTAAAGATTATATACTTTAAAAACTTTAAGTCAATATAGTAAATTATATTTTGATATTAATTAATTTTGATGATATTAAAATTAATTATATCTATTTAACATTATTATAAATTATTAATAAAATAATTATATCTGTTAAAATATAATTTAATAAATAATTTGTCAATTTGCATTGAAGTATATAATAAATTAATATAATATCATACAATAAATTAAAGAATTGTAAATTAATGCAAATAATTACAAAAAATAAGTTTTATGCTTGATTAATTTTTATTTTTTTTTTTATTATTATTAGAAAATAGTAACTATTCTAGTCTAAAGCATAATAGGATTTATAATAAAAATCAATAATTATTTAA
>CAJVPP010003768.1:0-10805 GCA_910592005.1 Funneliformis mosseae | reverse complement strand
AACACCAACTCGACTTGATTTGAACTCGACTCGGCTTATCTGACTCGTGAGTTAACTCGACTTGTCCGGAACTCTAATAATATTTATAATTAACCTTTATATCACATATATTAATAAGAAAAAATTTGTCAAAAAATTTTTAAGATTTGGATTTTAAAATAAATATAAGTTTATAATTTTAGCATTATGATTAATATATTATAGCTTTTAAAGATAACTAATTACACTTATATTTTTTGACAACTATTATAAATCTATAAATTTTATTAATATAAAAATTTAATATAATCTTATAATTATTTTTATATTTAAAAAGTTATTTATGAAAGAATTTATATAATTATATGTGAAGATCAATAGAAATAGCTATTTTATTTACAATTTAATAAGAAAATAATAAATAATTAGATTATATTAAAAAAATAAATCTAATCAAAAATAATATTATTAATAAAAGTTTACTATTATTATTATTAATAAAAGTTTATTTATTACTACTATTAGTAAGATTTTATAATAAAGACTTTATATTATTTATGAAACTTTTAATATTATTACTATTTATAAAAGATTTATTATTAATGTAAGTTTTATTATTACTAGTATATTAGTAAAATATCTAATAATTTTTATAAAATTCAAATAAATAAAAGTGATATTAATGCTGAATTATAAAAAAATAAAAAAATAATTTTTATTAATATTAATAAAATTAAGTAAAATTTTGTGAAAATAAAAGTATAAAATAAAGAAGTATAATTTAAAAAAACTAATAAATTTTCAAAATATAAAGAATTTAAAATAAAGTTATTACTAAAAAATGATTATTTAAATAAAGATATTTAAATAATATTAAAATTTTTATAAATATTTAAAATTAAATACTTTTATGATGTTGTATTTAAAATAAAATTAAGTATAATATTACTTTTTATAAGGATATAAATAAAAAATAAAATAGTAATAATATTTATATTAATATATGTATTTATCTAATTATTAGATTTAAAAATATATAATTTTTATAAATAACATTATATTTTTTAAAATATTAATTAGAGAATAAAAACTATTATTAAATCCAAAATAATTTTAATTAAAAATTTATATTGCAAAATTAAATAGCATTAATTTAATTATTAAATAGTAGAATATTTTATATAGAAATATATAGTTTTTTACTTCTTTTTAAACTATTAAAAATATATAAATATATAGTATTTACTTAATTATTTAAATTTAAAGATTTATTAAATTAATTAATTAAAATTATTTTATAACAATAAAATTTATAAAATTTATATAGATTATATTTTAAAATTTAGATTTATATATTATCATTATATATTTAGATTTACTATAAAATAATCCTAATAATATATATATGAATTTTTAAACTTAATTTTAAAATTTAATTATTATTCCTTCAACTATTTTGCTTACAAATTTGTAGGCAATTTTATTTATTAATTACAATCATTTTTAATTATTTTTAAATATTTTAAAATATATTATTAAATAAATTAATACTTTTATAATAAATTTTATGATATTTTCTAATTAAATATTAAAAAAATATAATTAACTAGTGATTTTTAAAGATAAATAAATAATAAATTATTTTTAAAAATTAAAAAATTAAAAAATTAATATATATTGATAATTATGAATTTTAAAAGTTTAAAAATATCATCATTAGATATATCATAATATTATAAATCTAAAAATTTTATTTTATTTTTTTATAATTATTAGATATTAAAATATTTTAAGTTTTTTTTTTACATGCAGTAGTTTTGCATAATCTTTATTAAAAGTAAAATAAAAAATTACAAATTATAAATGAGAGAGTACAAAAATTTCTATTTAGTAAGACTAAATCAAAATCAACCTTGAACTATTTTAGACTAACTTACCCTAAACTAATTTAAAATAAATTTAACTATCTAGTACTAGAGTACTAGGGGCCTAGTTATTATTGATCCAAAAATTTGACCAATTAGAATTAAAGTGAAAAGATTTGTAGAATGAAGGTAGAATAATAAAAAAATAAGGAATAGAATCAGAAAAGCTAGTAAATGTAATATTAGTTTATGTTTAGTAAGAAAAATATTATGATTAATCTCAAACTGATTGAAGGAGAAGTAGCGATCAATTTAGAAGGATTTAATATTAGTATATGCAAAATAATAAGTTGAAAAAAGTAAATTAAGAATGAGTGATTTATTATTATATTAAAATATTTTAAAATATTTTATTTTACATGTAGTAGTTCTGCATAATCTTTATTAAAAGTAAAGTAAGAAAATATAAATTACAAATGTGAGAGTATAGAAATTTCTATTTAGTTTAACTAAATCAAAATCAACTTTGCATCATTTTAGATTAACCTATTCTAAATTAAATTTTAAAATAGACTCATCCAAAAATTTGATTAATGTAAAAGAAATTGTAAAAGAAAGTTAAAATAACGAAAGAATGAAAAGTAAGGATAAGAAAGCCAGTAGATACTATATTACTTTTATATTTAGTGAGAGATATATTGTGATCAATTATAAACTGATTAATAGTAGAGCAGTGATCAATCCAGAAGGATTTAATCTTAGCATATGCAAAATGGTAAGTTGAAGACTATAAACTAAGAACAAATGATTTATTGTTAATTATATAGTATAAAGACTTATAGAGTGAAGAAGGTACTATGCATTTGATAAAGTCTATAAAATTAATGAAGACGTAAGTGAGTTAAAGTTCTAAATATCTATAGAGATAATGTTTAAAATATTGAATTTGGGATTAAGTTTAGTTAGATATTGTGAGAGAAATACAATAGTATCTAAAATAATGCCATTAAGGTGATATGAGATGGTGAGATATTACCATACATGATCAAAGGTTTTCAGACCAACCAGGTATTTAGGATAGGTTAATATTGAATCATATAGTGTAAGATGATGTTTTTTTGAGTATTTCAAGTATCAAAAGTAGCTTTAATAAGAGATTGACTTTGAATTTGCAGATAGAGAGGCTTTATATGATATGACTGAAGTACTTTCATTGTCATTAAAGATAAAAATAATGCAAATCCAATCAATATCAAGTGAGAAATATTTACAGAAGTATGAAAGTAGTATGATATTATTGAAGTCAATAGATTAGAGAAGGTTTTTGATAAAGTGTCTTAGAAATGTTAGGATAAATTAGTCATTAAATATAGGCATATAGTCATATCTAAGTTTTAATAATCTAATTATTACAGGTGAGCTCATCAATTTGGTAAGCTTATCAACTTTATTGTTATAGTAATTGTTAATATGTACTTTAACTTTATAAAAGGTAAGGGTGTTATTTTTGTCTTTAAGAAAACGTAAGAGTAAACACTAAATAGGATAGTATGAAACTTTAAATATAAGATTGTAAGTAGGAGCACATGTAAGAAAATAATTCATGCTTAAGTAAAAGGAAATGGTGACTTGATTTGTGAGTCTTTAAAAATATCAACATTAGTATTAAATAATGAAATAAAAATAGGAGCCAACACAATTACTAATTTTGTTAAAGAAGATAAAGGTTGAGAAAGAGAAAGGGAAGTATTAAAGAAGTGAAGAGATTCTGAAAGATCAATTGTAACTCAATAACCTTCATATGAGATGATAGATAACTTAAATTAGAAAGAGAACTATTAGTATAGAATGAGAGGTTAGTTGATTGTGAATATAATGTTAACAAATTATCTAATTGTAATACTATATTAGAGGTAAATATATTAGTAAAAACTACTGTATTAGAAGAGATAGATAGTTCTATATTAAAAAATAGGTTCAAAAATACTTTGTTAAGTTTTCTAAAATGTTTTAAAAACAATTTTATATTTACAGTTTAAGGTATAATATTTTTAATTTAAAATTTTTTATTATTAGAATTTACAAATTATATATTTAATTTATTTTTTTTTTATTAATATTTTTATTATTAAATTAATAATTATATTTATTAAAAATTAATATTTTTAAAAATTATAAATAATTTAATAAAAAGTTTTTATAATTTATTTAATTTATTTTAATTATTAATAATTTTTGTAGTAAAATTTAATAATATTTATTTTAAATATTTATTTATTATATTTTAAACTATTTTATAAAATTGTTGTATTTGATTATTATTAATTTAATAAATAAATAATTTAAATAATATTTATAAATAATTTATTATTATTTTAATTATAAATTTATTATTATATTTTTATATAAAAATATTTATTTAAACCATTTTTTTTTAATAATATTAAATTTTAATATATTTATTTATTTATATAGATAATCTTTTTATTTAAATTTAATATAAATTTTTTTAAATTAATTATATTAAAAAAAAATTATTAAAAATTTAAGAAGCTTTTATATTATTAAATTATATTATTATTTAACTGCTAATTAGATAAACTAAAATACTTAACTCATTGAATAATAGTTGAGTTTAGCTTAAAATTTATATTTACTTAGGAGAGTCTTTACTTAAATTCTTTAACTATAGGTAAAAGAAAGGTATTATATGCTCTTTTTCAAATTTTATCTTAATATTCATTTACAATTTAAATTTTTAATTCAAAAAGTATAAAGAGTTTACAGACTTAATCTTTTAAATATTTAAAATAATTAAAGATACTTCTTAAGTATGTGATGGTTAAAGATTACTAATAAATAGAATTACTTCTTTATTTTGCTAAATACACAGAGGTTTATTTATATAAAGTTTTTCTTTTGCAATAAATAAAATAATATAATAAAGATTTATTTTATAATAAAAACTTTATTTTTCATAAAATAAGATGATTCTTTAAGAAATACAATTTATATTATTATAAATTTACTTTTCAAAAAGTTATTTTTACATGATAATTTTCTGTGACTATTTATAATAAAATTTTTGTGCTATTTTTTTAATTTATTATAAATTAATTATATAATAATTTTTTTTATTTATAATTAATATTTATATCATATGAAATAATTATTATCTAATTTATTTCATAAAAATATTCTAATAATTACTTTATTATTATTATATTCTCTAGCTTTCTTTTCTTAGAATTTCTATTTAATATACTATTTTAAGTTTGTATCACTATATCATTATGGCTAATAATTCTACTTTTTTTTATTAATTATTTTATTTAGAATTTATGTAACATTTTGGTTAATTATTTATTAGCTAATTTTAATAATCTTATAAATTTAAATAATATTAATAATTAATAATTAAAAAATAAGCTAAAATTTAATTATTTTTTATTTTATATTTTTAAAGATTTTTTATTAATTACTAATATTACAATTTTTTTTAAATATTTATGTAATTTAATTTGAATTTTTTATAAATCAAAATTGTCTTTTTAGAATTGTGTAATATTACTTAACCTTTCAAAAAGGTATTTTAGCTAGCATTATAAATTTTAATTGAAACTAAGACTGTAACAAATAATATGTAACGAATATTATTTTATATTTTGAAAAAATTCTAAGTTTTTAGAATACATAGTAAAAATAAAATATAAAAGTTTAATGCAAGATGATAAATATTTATATATAAAATTATATAATCAATAATGATTACTACTAGTGATATAAAGTAATTTTCATATTTTTAATATAAAAAAGTTTTTAATTAATTATATAAATTATTAAAAAATTTGTAATGATAAATTTATATTAAAATAAATTAATAATATATTAATATACTAAACTTCATAATAATACAAGTTATTAATTTAATATATTATAATCTTAAAAGTTTATATATATTATATAAAAAAGAAATAATTGTATAAATAAATTCAATAATAATTTATTAAAATTTAATAAAAAATCAACAATTATTATATATATATTTCTTAAATTATAAGTATAAAATTATTTTCAAAACATTTTAGAAAACTTAAATTATTTTGATAAAAAAATAAAAAAAACTCTTTCTGCTGATCCCTAATTTCAATATGACTGAAAAAAAATGGAAACAATAATAATAACAACAAGTCTAATAAGACCCGCTCTTCTTCTCCTAATAACGACCAACAGTAACGACCTACTAAGAAATAGTTTATTGAACCTCCTCAATTAACTGAAGCTTCGTCTTCAAAAGATATATCAGAAAATGTCACATCCTCCGATATGGAACTTGACACGACCGCTCGTCTACTTAGCGACAAAGGAAAGGCATCTGAAACTTCATCGTTCTCTCCAAAAGCACTGATAGATATTGACCAAGCTTTTGACGCCACTGAAAACAGCCTTGACAATGACAAAAATAAAGCAAGTGGTATTCACCTTAAACGAGAAACGGAAGTTCCAATTTACTTTACCTACTGCATCGCTGAACGTTTCTTTCTAGCCAAAACCAATCGAGAAAAATAGAACGAGGTGTGTAACATATTTGTATCACATTATACCTCTTTCATTGGTGCATCAGTACGCACTCACCCCGATGACCCTAACAAAAAAATTATCAGAATTGGATTTATCTCGTGTGATGAAGCCAATCATGCAGTCATCCTCAAAATTCCTTGTTTGGATAATGATACATTTTCACCCTGATCACCAAACCAGCCGCAAAATACATTCCAGATTTGTCGATCAGAATAACAGAGATCCCGATCTCTACTACTGAATCAAACTTGAGATCTACATTCTCCTTTTTCAGAAAGATCACTAAATGTATTATGTTTACAAAAAATTTATGGCAACAAGCAACCATTACTTTTGAAGAAAACACTGACATGACTACTCTGAAGAAGCTTAACAGTTACTTCATCCTAAAAGACCTTGTCTGAGTTCATCCTTGCACAATGTCGAATGAAGATATCAGGAAAAAATCACAATTTTCCCTTAAACTCATGAACTTACCTCTTGACACCAACGGCCGTCATCTTATCTCGATCGGCAATGTAATTGATGCTATCGCTTGGGTCATTCCTAAATCACGTGCTACCTATCATAACCTTCAATATGTTATCTTTAACTTTAAAGACAAAGAAACGATGAATGTCGCCAAAAATGGAGAGACTTTCTATCTTGATAGAAAATGATTAATCTGGGTAGACCCGAACTCAAAATTATATTTCATTTGCCAAACTTCTGGTCATCAGTCACAAAACTGTCAGAAAAAAAGATTATCCCCCGGAGACTGCCAAACATAACAGCTCTACCAAAGATTCCAACTGGCACAATTCCGCAATTATCGGGCCTCTATTAACAAACCCAAACCATCTAATCCTAATAAATCGATACTAAACACAATGGATCAAACCAACAAAGTCTCATCAAAACAAAATAATGACCCAAAGAACCCAAACACAAATCCTAAACCTGTAAATATTACTTCCAAACAGCCAATTAATAAACCAAATCCCCCTCCTATTTTTCAGTCTAACAAACCCAAGCAACCATTTAACAACAAAGGATGAAGAAACCTTGGATGCAAGTATCCATGCTCACAGTTTTTGGGCGGACGACTACGATCATAATTATAATTACCATCATCCTAATGACAATAATGGTCAAAATAAACAATCTGATATGCTAATCAAAATTTCCAACCAACTTGAAACTATTGCGAGCCAGTTAGCCAAAATGGATCGTGATATATACTGCACTATTGAAAGAGTTAAAGCTGTCAAAACCGTTCTTAATATTGATACGCTTTTACCCTACCAGGCCGATCTACTTAATAAATACTTTAATGAAAATGGCATAGAAACTGAAGAAGAACATAAATTTGTAGTTGGCCCTAACATCAAAGATAATATAGTCAAAAAACAAACTATCAAAATCGCTCACCTTAAAGAAGAAAACGTCTTATTAAAAACCAGTTTAGAAGACAACTTCTCCAAACTGAATATTGCAAGTTTGGCCATCGCGAATATGCAATATCTTCTCCAAACTCAACTCAAAATTGACCCCAATGCATTTATTGATATAGCTGAGGTAACTCCACCATCCAGCTATGCCAAAGATGTAAATGGAATTTTCACCTCACCCTTATCCAAATATCTTTAATGATTAGTACAATAAAGGATAATAATAGAGCTGCCTCTAGAAGCTCAAATAACACGGATACTATTAATTCTTTTAACAACAATTTAGATAACCCTTTGATCAATAATTTTTCTCGTATTAATATCGCAACATATAATGTTCATTTATTTCTCTAATCGCACAAACAACAAGCGCTTATTAACTACTACAACTTTGACAAATTAGACATTATCGGCATTCAAAAAACAAATTTTAAGTCGAGCAATGACGTTCTCAGTTTTAATAACTCGACTTCGTCTCAATACAATTCCTTTTTTAACTTTGAAAATTCTCAAACATCTGATACAGGTGTCAGACTTTTAATCAACAAACGTCTCGCTGATCATATTTATAAACATAATGGAAAATAAGGTCGCATAATTTTTGTAGACTTCCAATTTCAAAATAAGTTTCATATTCGCCTTATCAATTGCTACATTTTGAGTTCAAACAAAATCCTGCGAAAACAAACATACAATGATACTATCAAACTGATTGCTGAAGCAAAAAGCCTGAATATGGAAATTATTTTACTAGGAGATTTTAATGCAGTACCCAATAGACCCAGCAATATGTCCTATGCTAACTTGTTCTTTACACAGTTAGACAAATTACAGCTCTTCAACGTTTTTGACCTAATCCATGACAATGCCAACCAATTTTTTTCTTCTTTCTTCCACTTGGCCAAATACCAACCAATGAGAATTGATCATATTTACTGCTCTTCACTTATAGCTGCAGGTATTAATTTTACAGATACAACTGCAGTTGACTCACATATCTCAGATCACTCGATCATTTTCACCAACGTAAGTATCGCTGAAATTAATGTATCAGCCAAAACCAAAAACCAAATTAAGAAGAAAGCTTACCAATACAACCAAATGGATGACAAATCTTGGAATAAATTCTCTAAACAAGTTGATGCTTATGTTAATAGCTGCCAACTCACTAATCTTTTCCCAGAAAAATTGCAATCAAAAAATGCTTTGAATTTCTTTTGGGATCTTATCCAAGGATGCATCATCAAAACTGCAGACAAATGTATACCTATACGACACTCTTCAACCCATTCAAGAGATTTACATCCTCGTTTATTGAAAAACATGTATAAACAACTGATAGCTGTCCAGAAACTACAACGTCTTACCAAGTAAGGCCTCCGTATATACGCTATTCTGAAAAATTGGATGAATATCTACCAACAAGCATTTCCACTGATCTCACACTACAAGCTTCCCTGGCATACCGTTATTTCACCAACATTACAAGACTTAAAAAGTGCCTAACCATTTCTTTCTGACCTATACAAAGTCCATATGATTATGATCAAACTTGAGAAAGATAAACATAAATCTAAACAAATCAAGGTTGCGCTAAAATATCGCTGCGATAACTTTCATGATGATCAAGCTAGAATGTTCAACTCCATTCTTGGTAGAAAATGTCACACTATAGTTCTTGATCAATGCCTAGATAATTCAGCCAACGACCTTAGCCTATTAACAATGGCAAACGAAGTTAAACAGGAAACTAATCGACACTTTCAATAAATCACAGATACTCATCACCATTTCGTTGAGCTCACTAACAATTGGAAACCTTAGTATGAATCACTTTCCTCCATCAATGAATCGATATATGATCACCTTATGGACTTGTTAAAAGAAGATGAATGGTATCAACTCCTCAAAACGCTATCCAATGATAAAGCGCCCAGCTCTTTCAAAGTCTCAATGAAATGCTAAAACACTTAGGTCCTAAAATGAACAAAATCTTTTGGATATTAGCTTGCGCATGTTTGACATTGTCCTGCATGCCTGATCATTAAAACCTCGCCTTCGTATATCCTATCCTTAAACCAAAGCCCTAGAAATACAACCTCAACAACACTCGCCTTATAACTTTGTTGGAATGCTCACGAAAAGCGTTAGTCAAATTGATTAATAAACGTTTATTAGATACGTTGTCCAAGGAAAACGTCCTAAAAGGTCATAACTTCGCTGGTCTGTCCTTCCGCTCTACGTTCGAACCAATTCATATTATGGATAACATCAAATACGATCATCTTTCGAATAAAGAAAAAGATCTTTAGATTTTATTTCAGGACATGTTCAAGACCTATAATCATGTAAACCTTGTCATGCTCTTACATGCCTTCAACCGTCTTAAACTTCCTAATACATTTTTAAACTTTATCATCTCACTTTTTTCAAATCGTCTTAATCAGATTTTTACTGCGCACGATAACACTGATTTATATCCCGTTTTTTCAGAGATCGATCAAGGAGAGATTATCTCTCCAATTTTGTGATGTATATATTATGATTCCCTACTTTGTCGCATTCAAAATACCTCGCTAGATTATAACTTAATGGCAGAATGGCGTCCTAATGTCAATTTTTCAACTAAATCCTCAGTGTCAACTAATATTTCCACGCTTGCATATATGGATGATACGCTCTGGATTAGTAAATCCAAAGAAAACCTAGAATCAATCCTTTCTATAGCTGATGACTTCTATCAACTCAACAGTATACTTATCAATTGGGATAAGTCTGTCCTTCTCACCTCAATTCCTATCGCCCAACCGGTACACTTCAAACTTATACACAACAATGAATGGATTAAACCCTTAGACTTAAAAACGTCTACTCTAGAGTTCCGGACGAGTCGAGTTAACTCACGAGTCAGATAAGCCGAGTCGAGTTCAAATCAAGTCGAGTTGGTGTT
>CAJVPP010003767.1:0-10807 GCA_910592005.1 Funneliformis mosseae | reverse complement strand
GCTATATATAAAATAATTTGAGTATATATAATAAAAAGAATATTTAGAATTATTATATAAATTAATAATATTTCTATATTATTGCAAAATAATTTTATAATAAAAAATAAGTTTTAATTAGATTAAAATCAGAGTAAATAAGAAATTAAAAATTCAATATATACTACACTATTAAAAATATCTAGTCAATCAATTTAAAAATATATTTTATTATAAATATTATAAATTTTTAATATTTATTTGGCTATCTTTAACTTTCAATATATGCTTCTATCTGATATGATATATTTTTAATTAAATTAATATAAGTTTTAAATCAAGTTTATATAAATCTTTTAGATATTTCAATCATTTTTGAAGTCTTTGTTCTAATTTATGCTACAAATGTTTAATAGAATTAAGATCTGAAGCTTAAGAAGACCAATCTGAAAAATTCTTAATCTTTTTCTATATAATTTAATTTTTGACATTCTTTGCGATATAAACATATACTTCAATAGCATAGTAAGAAAGTTAAAAATTATCACTATACAATTTGATCATTGTTTTTATTTTTATTGCTAAATTTAGTATATATGTCATAATAAAAACAAATAAACAAATTTTAATTGTCAAAACTGAAGCATTTATTTTAGAAAAAATTTATATTAATATATTAATTTCGAAAAAATTAAAAAGAGCTTGACAGATACTTTTAATAAGGTAATAATATATTTACTAAAGATTTAATATATACTATAAAAATAATATTATGATAAATTCAAATATAAAAATATTATTTTCAGTAAAATATAATTTATTTGTAACATTTAATATAAAAGAATAAATACTATTTTTAAGATAACAAATTCTTTAAACCTTTCTTTTGTGCAACTACTTTTATTATATTTATAGTAATAATACTTTGTAAAAATAAAGTAAATAATATAGTATATAATTTTTAGTTACAAAAGTATTTTTAAAGAAATATTTATATCTATGAGACAAAGTATACTTATCTTTAGTTTTATCTATAATTAAAATTTTGATTTATATAATGAATATAATCTTAATCACTAAGTGATAAAATTGAATGGAATCAAATTAATCTACAGACCTCTGCCAAAAGTTTCTGAACGCTTTTTGGCTCAATGTAAAACTTAAAATTTTAAAGTTTATTAAAAATTTTATTAATTTATTTATTAATGTACGATATGCTACACATTTGATACTAAATAATTAGTACTTAGTCAGGCCTTTATTTGCTTCATCACAGCCTAAATTTTCTGCGACAAATCGCTTCAGCCAGCTTCGCTGCAAATCTTTAATTAAGGATGGTCGATCAGAATGAAGCCTCAAATTAACAGTTCCAGTGTTATCCATTCTTTTTAAAGTTCTAAATGCTATTAAAAATTCACAACTAATATTTGCGGCAATAACCTGATAACTATTACCATATTGATGGCAAAATATATACCGCCGCGTTGTTCTTTGAACATTTTCATGGTTTTCGGAAGGTAAATTTTATTTTAGTTAAAAATCAAAATAAACAAACCAAACACGCTTTTATTTGGTTTTGATTCAAGCAAACAAGGTCAGGTACATTACATGACCGCAGTATTATACAGTCATATGATATATTTGGTATGAAATAGCCAAAAGATGACATTCAGAAACTTTTGGCGGGGGTCTGTACTATAGTATTATTAAGTCACTATTATAGCATTACGCTAGATTCTTAAATTACATACCTAAAAGATCAGCTAAAATTATAGTATAATGCTAGCTGAAATTAATCACAAATCTACTGTGTTATCTAACACAATATTTTTTACCACAATTTGACATTTTAACAGGCAATTAAACAAGTACAAAGGGTAAGCACCTCAATATAGAATTTAGTATCCAATCAAATGTGAAAGGCCAGTACCTTTATTATAGAATCAAGTATTTAAAAAAAATTAAAAAGCTAATACTAACAATATAGAATTTATCATGTAAATAGATTAGGAATAAGAAGAAAGCAATCACTATTAAATTATGATATTACCATTAAATTAAAGTATTACCATTCACCATTAGACTATGAAGTTGCTACTATATTATACAGAAACTATTAAAAGAATATTATAAACGTAAAGGAGATACTCATAAGTAGGTTATAAAGTCACTATCAGATTATAGATAATAGATTATGAAGTTATCGTCAGATCATATAATTAGATTATAATATCATTATTATATTATGAAGTTATGAATAGGCTATGAAGTTACCATTGTATTATGAAGTTATCAGCAGACTATGAAGTTATCATTATATTATGAATTAATGTATTATTTGAGTTTATTTTTGATATATAAGAATATTTATATAAATAAGCTTAATTTTTTAACTTTTTAAAAGATAATTTCAATCATTTTCAAATTTTCTCTTTTTACTTTTCACTAAATCCTGAAAAAAAAATCGTTGCAAAATCAAAAAGATCTTAAGTTAAATTTTAGTTAATTTTTACCTCCAACTATCAAAATCAGATAAATAAAAGCTGTATTTTAGTTAACTTTTTAAAAATAAACTAATTTTTTACTTTTTATAATAAAAATATACCTCTAACCATTAAAATTAGACGAAACTTAAATTGAATTTTAGTTAATTTTTCTGATTTTTTTTGCTTTTTATAATAGAAATATATCTCAAACTATACATGAAACTGAAATAATTAAGTTAAAGTTGAAATATTTTTTAAAAAAACTATAGTCAAAATATAAGTTGAAATTAATTACAAAGATCAAAATTAATTACAAAAGTTAAAATTGATTATAAGGGTCAAAATTGATCACGAAAGTTAAAATTGATTACAAGGGTCAAAATTGATCACAATGGTCAAAATTGATGATTTGATTAGAGTAACGTGATTGATATGTCAAGTTGCCAATTGATCAATTTTTTAAATTTTTTAATTCATTTTTTTACTTATTTTGACCTGACTTGAAATCTTGGCATTACAGAAAAAGTAAGTAAATAGGGGTTTTAAACATTTTAAAGAAATGTTATAAATAGTTTTTTTTATTTTCTTTATTTGTAAAGATGCCTACTTTTTGAATCTTAACAAAATCATTATAGACATAAGGTGAGTAAATGGGGTTTTTTGATTTTATCTAATTTAAGAAAATATTTCTTTTTTTATTTTTTCTATTTATAGAGACACTAAACTACTTGGATGACTAAACTAGAATGTTATAAGTTTTTTTTTGTTTATTTAAAAGAGAAACTTTTCTAATGTTTCTTTCTTATTTTTTGTAGGTATATCAGACAAATTTACTAATCAGACTTTAAGTGAGTATAAACAGTAGGGTTTTTTTGTTTTTTTTTTCTTTATTTAAAAATGTATTGACATTTCTTTTTCTTCTATTTTGTAGGGTAGCGCCTTTTAAAGATTTGGATAAATTGGGAGTGAGTATATTTTTTTCTTTAAGAAACGTTTTTAAGTTTCTTTTATTTTTGTAAAAATACTAGCTTGAACAGTTAAGCTTTAAATATGATTAGATATATACAAAAATTCGAAAGAGGTGATTTTTTTTATTTCAAATAAAATTTCTAACTTTTTTTTATTTATTTATAGAATGTTTGATTCTTTAGTCAAAGGATTTCGCCATAGTTTTAACATTACATAATTGGCAAAATATTTTATTAACGTTTCAACTATTACTAATTAGAGTTTCAATATTTTGTGAAATTTCAATTAGGTTTCAGTTAATCAGAATAAAAATTGTTACGAAAAGGTTCAAAGGAAAGAAGAGACAAAGATGTTAATTTATTTTTATTTTTTAATTTAATTTTTTTTAATATATATAATATCATTATGCTTTTTTTATAAACACATTTATATAAATTTTTATAATAATAAATTAATTTTTAAAATAATTCAATATATCAAAACATACAAAATAAAACAATATTTTTTCTATTATACAGATACTTGTTTTATACTAATTTATATGCTATTTTACTTATTAAAATTAGCATTTAATAATGCATCACTATTATAATTCTTTTCTTTGTGATCATAATTAGTTATTTTCTGTTCAATAACTACTCTTACTTCTACTTCTAATGCTTTTTGCAAATTTTGGTTATCAAAATTAAAATAATTTTCCATTACTGACTTGCTACCATATTTAAGAATTTCTTCATTATCTATGGTAAGATTATCATCTCTATCATCTCCATCAATTATATTTAATTCTTCTTCTTATTCTTGAATTTCGTCATCAGAAAATTCTACAATATCATTAAAACTTTTACTAACTGCTTTATAAAATTCATCATCAGTAAGATCTGAATAAATATAACTTATTTTAGAGAAAGCATTACTGACATAATAAGTATGTAGCTTTGTCATTGCTTGCATTTATTCAATTAATAATCTGTAATTAGGTATTTATATAAATTAAGACGATAATAAAAAATATATAAAGGATGGAAATAATAAAAATTCAAAATAATATCTTGTTCAGCATTTTGAATACATCCAACCTAAAACAGAAAATATTCTTTCACAACCAGCATTATATAATGCTATAGAACAAATTTTTAATGCTAGTTGTTAGATCTAATTTTCTTCCTGTTAGATCATTTTCCACCAAGTCAATACACTATACATTCTATGTACAAATTTGAATTTATATGGGCTTTGATAATTATTATATGCAAATATTTATCCTATTAATTTATCAGCTGAATTTGAACTACCTATAGGTCTCCATAATTCAAGTACAATATGACATATTTGTTGAAAAATATCATTTTTAAATTCTTTTCCTAAAATAGCAATAATATATTATTAAATAATTATATAAAAATTATTTTATAATTTACATACCTCTATATAGCAAATGTAAAAAATATGCCAGCATATATATTTTAAAATCAAATTGACATCATTGTTTATTGAATTTTTTTAAGCAGTAAGTATAAAAATTAGAATTTGTTATTGTTGGATAAATTTTAACAGCAATAGAAAGTTTTATTAATTGAATAAAACAGTCTGTCAAGGTACTAGTTTTAAATTCTAAGGAAGTTATAATTTCTTTAATTAGCTGAATAACTTTAATAAATTCTTTAATATCTTAAAAGAAAAAGTAATTTTACAGTAAAGTTTTTATTTCATCATTAAGAATTTCTGAATTACTTTCAACAAGCTTTTAAAATATTAAATTATTAATATGTTAAAACTTAAAATACAACAATAATAAATACTAGTAAATTATATAATCTTATATTATGTAAGAAACGCTTACATTTTTGAATAAACGCAAGACAATCTCAAGCCATTGTTTATCTAGTTTTATAATATCCCTTTAATCCTTCACCTTTAATAAAAGTATTTTCTAATTTTTGAGATAATATTGCTCTGTCTTGATGTGATTTTTGAAAAAATTTAATAATTTTTATACATTTTATTATAATATCTTTTGAATATTTATACTTTATAATATCAGTAATTAACAGATTAATATGATGAGCAATATAACAAATGAAGATTATATAATTATATTTTGCATTTACAAGATTTTTTGCTTAACCATTGTTGATGTATTATCTGATACGATTGAAGTAATTTTCATTACTCTAACGTTATTAATAACTTCTAAAATTTTTTCAGATATATATTTTGCATATGCTTATATAAAGATAAATTTTGTAAAGAATGTATGTATTTTTTTCCTTCTGGTAAAATCAAAATAAAAGCATATACTGGTGCTTTAGTTGAACTAGTCCATCCATCTAAACCTGAAATTTTAAAAATATTAGTTTTATTAAAATAAATAATTCAAAAAAAAAACTTTTATACCTATCGTTATATGGGCTCTTTGCAATAGAAAGGGAGTAAACTACTAAAAAAAATTTTTTTAAGTTAACATTAAATCTGGACTTATTTTGTTAAAAAAAAATAATATTTAGCTTATAAAGTAAAAAAAAAATTTTTTGGTAGTTTTCTCCCTTTCTATTGCAAAGAACCTATATTATCTGATTCTCTAATAATATCTGATGTTATACTTATAATCTGAGCTAACTTTTGATTAATCCAAGAATTAGCAAATGTAATTCGATTTGGAAGTTGATATGATGAACACAAACATTTTACAAAGTTAATAAAAAATAGACTCATTACAATCTTAAATGAAATGCTACAATATATGAAAAATCTAATAAAAGCTCAATTGCATCATTATTCTTTAACCTTATCAACAGTAGAACTTTTAAATTTTGTTGTTATTTTTGGTTGTATTAGTGATAATTTTCTTTTTTTTTTAGTATTAACTTCTTAGTCAAAATCAATTCATCAACAATTCTTTTTCAGATTTCAACACTAATTTTATTAGTTTTACAGAAACTTGATATAAAGCTGATCAAACTTTTCGCAATTTATCTAATTCTATTTATACTTCTTATTGGAGTAACAACATCAATCCTTACACTGGTATTGGTATTCTTATTAAAAAATCTTAGGTAATCTATATTCAAAAAGCATTTTTAAATCATGATAGATTTATTTACGTTAATTTTTACTTAGCAGACAACGTAAAGCTTAGAATATTTTGTATATACTTACATGCTTTTACTGAGACATAAATCAAGAAAGAAAGAATCAAACTATATAAAAAAATTATTAATCACGTCAAAGAAGGACTAAAGTTTGACTTCAAAACTATAATTTTAGGTAACTTTAATACTAATCTAGATATATATTAGTCACTTGTACGTAATGGAAAATTGATTTATTAGTAAATAAAATTCTACCAAAAACTCTTTGCCCTGAATTTTCTCGACCTTTATGATATATGTCATGATACATTCTAACTAATATATAATTCAAAATCCTATAGTTTTCAAATCAATACTATTTTTGCTTCACCCAATATCACCTCAAAATTTTTATTTTCTTACATTGACACTTCTGATCTTTATTCTTCAGACCACAAAATCATTTTTGCTTCTTTCTCTGATTTTCACAAACAGCAATCTGTCAGATCTTATAATTTACAAAACAAAGGCAGATTTCTAACATAAAAGCAATAAATGATGCTAAATAAACTGAATTTATTGCGTACATTAACCTTCATTATAGCTATCACAATTTTGATTATTTTAATAGTCTCTTCAGTAATAAAACTAATATAAACATCCTATAGATCTAAATAAAGATTGCTATTTTTGCAGCAAATTGCAGTTGTTTTCCTCAAATTTGGATCTCTTCTCAACAACATCACAAATATCTTTTTGAACAACTTGACTCTTTTATTAGCATCTGTAAAGTTGCTTCTTTTTTATTGAAATTTAAAAATACTTTCATTCAACAACAAATCTAGCCTAATGTTACTGACTGGTAAGCTATCAAATCAGTTGTAAAAAAATTAGTCCTAGTGGCTAAACTTCCTACTGCTACCCTTCCTCTTCTTTAGATGTTTCTAATGTCCGTAACATTAAGAAACAGCTCAAGGACATTTACTAATCACTTTCTGCTCTTGCTCAAATTAATGTTCAATGTATTAAAGAAAAAGCCATCAAAACCTTCATAGACAAAAAATGTGACAATCTTCAAAACGACCCTTCTAAAATAAATGATTCAATTTTAAATAGAAAAAAATGTTCTATCGTATTAGATCGCTTACTTATCAAGGATAGAAATACTTTACAAATCATTTCACAATCGATTCAGATGATATTAAAGACGCTACTATCAATTACTTTCAAAACTTCACTTTTCCCTCCTCACCTATGCTACCAATGTCTTCCAGATAGATTGACTAATTCAATTCTAGAGATTACGTAAATGAATTATATTACTCAAATTTAATGCAACTATCTACATATGATGAATAGATTGCTATTTTCAAATCACTTTCTAATAATAAAGCTGCTGGTCCTTCAGGAATTTCCAATAAAATGCTTTCTTATCTAGGTGATAAACTTTAACAATTACTCTGAAAACTCATCTATATATGTTTCACTTTAGGTGATATTTCAAACGAATGAAAAATCATCAATATCTATCCTATCCTAAAGTCTATGAATTGGGAATATGATATAATAAAGACTAGACCTATCACCTTATTGAAAACTTTTCAAAAAGGCTTTGTTAAGATTATTACCAACAGACTCTTCACAATACTTACTAAACACAATATATTATGAGGTAAAAATTTTGCTGGTCTACCTGATGGATTAACTGAAGTATTTATCAAAATTGTTAATATGTTGCTCGAAGATGCAATCGAAAATAAAAAAAGAAATTTGGATTTATTTCAAGATCTCTCTAAAGCCTATGACAGAGTAGACTTAAAATTTCTTCGTCTGACTCTCAACCGCATCAAAGTTCTACAATCTGCTATTGATCTTTTAATTAACCTTTTCACTACAAGAAAAAATGCTATTTTTACAGCACACAGAACTTCAGACTACTACAATGTAAAAATTGGTATTGATCAAGGAGAATTTATATCACCCTTACTTTGGTGCATCTATTTAGATCCTCTCTTTTGTAAAATTGCCTCACTAAACAAAGGATATATTATCAATCACACTTGAACCTCTGACTTAACTACTATAGCTACCAGTTCTCTGTCTGCTAGTGTTTCTTCACTCATCTTTATGGACGATACTAACTGGATTGCCAGTTCAAAATAAGATTTGAAATCTATTCTTAAAGTTACTGAAGAATTCTATGATCTTACTAGATCAGCACTTAATAAAGACAAATCTAAACTATTGACGACTAAATCTTCAAATACTACAACAATTTCTCTTAAATTTGATTTATTCACAATCAATATTGAATTAAAAACTAGATCTGTATGCTTTATTGGAGTCTAGATCAATAGTAAACACATATTAACTTTCATTAAAAAACAACTTCTTTGATATCAATCGCTTTGTTTCTTTGATATGTTTCAAACCCTTAACTGATAAACAGATTGCTTACATTATAAATATGGTATTTTGTCTACTATTAGAATATTATATGCAACTAATACCCTTATCGTAACAAGAATGTCTTTCACTTTTTGCACCTATTCATTCTCTATTCAAGAAAAAGAACAAATTTGCCTCTACCCTCCCTAATGTCTTTTTGAACTTCAAATAATTCTATAATTTAAATAATTTCTAGTTATTACAAATCAAATCTCTTTCTACTGCTATTCTATACCAGTTTACTAATTCTACTGTTTATAAGAATATCTTTACTATATGACTTTTTCAACTCCAATCTCAACATTCTCTTAGCACCTCTCCCCTTGATTTTTGGTCTCGTCTATTCAATAAACTTTCTTATAAAAATCTAATTAGTGTTTCTTATTCACTTGTCAAGTTTACTTTCTCTAAATTTTCACTTATTGCTTTTCCAGTCCTCACTAACCAAATCAAATGAGAAACTCACTTTATTGCAAAACATTTTTCCTATAAAGTCTTTATTTCTTTCAAAAAAATCTTGACTAATCACAATTTATTCTATCTAGATCAATTAATTTCTACTTCAGGTTACCAGCTGATTACAATGGCTAACTTCCTTTTTAGAAATTTTAATCATCACTCTAAATACTTTTGATTACACACTCTTTTCAAAAAATTAGCAAACATTATTTTAGAAGATAATATTCAATGATTCCTTAAACCAGAATTTAGATTAGTTTCTCCTCTATCCTAAATGGATTTGTAGTTAATTTACCTCTTTTGAATGACTGTAAAAAGGAATTTATTGCTTCATGAAATCTAACAATCAACAACCCTTCATTTGGTCAAATCATTAATAAAAACCTGACTGATAATTAATTTGTCTGTCAACATTTTATATGCTTTACAAACAATGATAATATCAGCCAACTCTTTAAATGTATTGGATGTAACCTTTTCTCTGCTAACATTTGTTTTGGCACTTATACATTTGCAATTTTTGCAAACAGAGTTTTTTAAATTGATTTAATCCTTAAGCAATCTTACATCCTAAAAAATCAACTAAAACAGTCGTCAGATAAAATCTCAAGGGTGGCCTACCTCTCTTACTTCGTCTCTTATTTTAATAACAATTTCTTGTCTCTCTATCAACCAATCTATTTGACATAATGTTTTTTTCTTTCTTAATTTTAATTGAGTCATTGTAAATAACACTCACTGACAACACATCTCTAACATTTTACATTAATGGTTCGTTAATCTCTTTAAAAATAAAAATATGTAAAATAGGTTTGAGATAGATTTGTATCGATTCCTCTAATAACCATCACTCATTCAAGGCCTCATTAACAAACTAGCTCTCATCAATAAGTGCTGAAATGTATGCCCACTTTACTGCTCTGTTAATGTCACCACACTCTTCTTCTATTAATATTTTTTTAGACAGTCAGGCTACAATTCAAGAGTTCATTAAATATATTTCAAACAACAATCTTTTTCTCAGAAAATTTGAAAAGATATATAATCACTCTATCTAATACTTTATAAAATATACAGTGGATGCACTGAATCTTAATATATACTTTCACAATGTTAAAGCATATACTGGTAATCACTTTAACAATATTACTGATCAATTGGCCAAAGCTAAATGTAATGCTCACCTTCTTATCCTTATATTGAATAATATTCCCTTATCTGATCTTATTTTTACTTTTAATAACATATTAGTTGAAATATCTATTTAGAATTTTTTTCAAATAACTATTTTCTGCTAAAACTTTCTGCAACTTTTTTGATCTGAACAGAAATTATCACATCAGATGTTTCACTAGCAACTACTCTATCAATTAGTCTGCCATTTGGTCTTTATTC
>CAJVPP010003766.1:0-10809 GCA_910592005.1 Funneliformis mosseae | reverse complement strand
CTGATATTTACAGTTTAGGTATGATTATGTGGGAACTTACAACAGGTTGTAAGCCATTTTTTAATATCGAACATGATCATAAATTAATTTATGGAATCATTGATGGAAAACGACCCGAAATCACAACTGATACTCCTGAATGTTATGCTGATTTAATGAAAAGATGTTGGGAAACTGATCCTTCAAAAAGGCCTTCTTTAAAAGTTATACGTAAAACTGTTAGTAGTTGGTATTTTAGGAAAAAAAGTAACAAAAAAGAACTATTTAAACTATTTGATCAAGCTGATAAAAAACGAGAGGAATTAATGGAATCAGAGAAACTTGGTCCTGAATTTACTAAAAAACATCCAAAAGCAATCTACACAAGTAGATCATTAAATCCTTTAATTTCTCTATCTTTATCCTTAAATTCACCTATGAATTCATTAAATAGTACTCAAGGTATTTATCATTTACTATGATTAAACTTAAAATATCATTGCCCTTTAACCATAATAATAATTTTAGATAAAAGATCTGAGGAATCGAAAAATAAAGGTATTAAAGTTAGCCTTTTATGAAATTGTAGTATTATTTTATTGATTTATATGTAGATTATTTTTATATCTTTTCTTTAGAATATATTTCAAAAGAATATGAGTTTGATATAGATACTCCAAGGTATTCTAATATTTTTAAAAGATTTCCTTGAAAGTTAATCATTAAATACTAGCATAATCTTTTTCTATAACGTGTAGGTCATTCGCAATAAACGTAAATTCTACAATCCGGTATTCTTCGAATATTCAAATTCAAAATGCAATTTCAACATCAAATTCTTCAAATAAACGAAAGATTAAAATAGAAGCTAAAGAACATTTTACAAGTAAGGAATTTATTTTTATTATCAATCATTATAATGATATATTGTTTTAATAATTCACTTTCCAAAAAAAAAAAATATTATAGATAAGCAAATTAAACCTTCTATTGAATCTAAACATTCTTTAAATTTTGTTTTGAATTAATAATGCATTATGTAAATTGTTGCATTTATAATTAAAATGATATTTACAAACCTTCAATAATATTAACAATTTTTAACCTTAATTAGAGAATTCATTAAAATTTGAATAAATCCATATCGGTCATTATATCCAAATTTAACAATAAATAAATTTCGTTATTATTTACATAAAAACTTGTATTAATCGATAAGAGTCAAACATAACTTTCTTATCGTCGACTACTTTGGTAAAACATTTAAGTAGTTTATTACAGACCAAGTGTTGTATATTTCAAATTCTTTGCTTGGACTTTTATTTTAAACGTAAAGAACTAGATTATAGACAGTTAGATTAAATTTATTTTTTTTTTTGGTTTAAATCTCTTTAATTGAAATTGTATTTTTTTTGAAAATTCTTATACTTTTTTAATGATACCTCTTAACACCACAATTATGAATTATTGAAAAAATATTTAAATATTAAGTTCGAGCATAATTAGAGATGCTAGTTTGAAATTTTTTGTATAACGCAATTTGAAGATGTAAGAGCAGTGAACTATTAGTTGTAATTACAATATAATCAAAGTAATTGAGACAACTAATTAGTTGGAAAATATATAAATTATTTCTCACAACAAGTAATTTAATAATTTAAAATTTAAAGAATTATTTTATCAAGCAATCGATTATTTATTAATAATCTTATTTATTTATATATATAAAATTTACATAAAAATGAATTAAAAATTGAGTCGTTACCGACTTTAGAGTATTTAATGCATTTCATTTTCTATTTAGATATGATATATTAATCAAATTTTAATCTAGTCGTTGGATCAAAATGATAATAGATATTCACTATTTGTATACATTCGAACGAAATAAGATAATCCAAAGTCCTCAAATGTTAATGGTGTGGTGTCTTTATCGCCGCCAATTACTGATTAACAGTTAAAGCACTTCATTCAATGGATCGGAGAGAAAAATTTTATTATAAAATCGGTCAAGTTAGTTTATCACTTTTAAATAGAAAAACAATCTTTGGGGCTACAAACCACTATCTTTATTTTTCAAACAATTACACCTTTTTTAATCTTTGACCCGAAAGCTGATTAATAAATTGACTTTTTCAGAGATACGTTGACTAAAATTTATCAATTATAGAATATAAATGAGATTGTTCGAGCAATTCATTGGTGCATGTTGAGTAATTTGAGTTGTTTTCCCTTTATTCTTTTTATCAGTTTTCATATTGTTTTATAAGAATGAAATGTAGCTTATTTAAATTTATCGTAGTCTCAATCACTAGCTGATTACATTGAGTGAAATGCTTGACTATGCCCTTAATATTTACTTTGATGTTAAGCTACTATAAAAGATACAAAAAAAACTTGCAAATAGTTATTACTGTCAAAAGTAATCGAATCTAAAAAGATTGCTTGATAAAAAAATTAAACATAAATAAAATAAAGTCAATCATAGTAACTCTAATGACGCAAGCATCCAAAGTGGTCGTTCCGAGAAATTTTTTGTAAAAAAAAAAATAAAATTTGGCTCTACCTTCATTAACAAAATTATTACATAATTAACCTAATAAGGGTTTTAAAAAGGAATTTTTTCACAGTAAAACCAATCGTTCAATATTATATATAGTATGTTATATTTGAAGAATTGTAAAAAAAGAAAATATTGTGTAAAAAAACATTAGAAGCATATATTCAAAAAAAAAAAAATAGTTAAATTGTAAAATTTAATATATAATCCCGACTAATATTTATTTATAAAAGATTAATGCGATCTTAAATCAAAAAAATTATCCTAATTGTAAATATTTATTGGCTAATTCAATATTTACATTATTTTAACTGTTAACCTGGAGTTGAACCGAAACCAAGCTAAGAGATCAAATATACTTCCCTAGAGGGATTTATGACAATAAGAACCACTTGCGTATTTAGTTAGACACGTTAATTTCAAATTGTGTAACATATACGTTAGAAATTCTAGACTTCAATAAGACATTCCGGTAATGTTTAAATCAAAAAATAAAAATAAAAAAAAAGAATGATTTTTTTTTCTAATGTATTGAAACGTATATGTCAATTAGGAGCATTGACAGCATATCGCTCAAAGAACTAACTTAGTGGTCAGGCATTGTGACTACCTTTATTATCAACGCTTCAGTACATTGATTGCTATGATAATCAGTTTCTGAATATTTTTTAATTATATTGCACTTTAGTTTTTGATGTTATTAGATAAAACTTCAGAAATTGATTTTCCTAGTAATCTACCACTACTTGCCCAATATTCTTTGAGCATTTAATATTTGAAAAACAGGGGAGGAGAATGGTGGAAAGTAGGAATATTTCGCGTGCGTTATTCTTTATATAGGTAAATAGATATTGTTTTTGTCAAATAAAATATTAAAGAAGAAATTTTGGAAAATTACCTTTAAAGAAAATCTGTTAATTTAGTTTATTTATATTGTTTACTGTGATACTGCTTCACGTCTCATTGTTTTGTCATAATTATCTTAATAATTGCGCAGCGTGTAGTATTCCAATTTTTCCTATTCATCACAGTCATGTTTCAGGATTGATGCTTGCTGCTACAATTGACAATTGTATTTTCTATCGGCGGTCCAGTATGGTTACGCTTAATTTCACTGATGAAAGAGATCTTAATAGATAAATTCCTATTGAAAAATGACAACCATCTATAATTATGGCTAATGTATATGTGACGTACTTTGATTGATTGTGGAATTTTCTTGGATATTGTAATAGTCTTTCTTTTCTTCGTGGTATCAATTTTCTCGAAAAAAATTGCAATTCGTCGATACCATAACAAAAATTCTTGAGCTCCAACCTACAGTATGTTCAAATTACAATGTATGTGTATTTTTCTTTTGGCAAAATAACGGTGTAATATTACGATTCGAAAAGCTTTTAAATCTTCTACAATGGAAATTAAAATTCGTTTCGATTTTTTATTCAAAGGGATTTATTAGAGCTCACAGATTCTTATTATAAAAAACTAAGGTTCTGCATAACCCGACTTGGCTTGATTAGCCATCGGATTAAGTCGAGCCATTTTTAGTTCGGCTCGTCTCGGCTTGGGAAATCAATCGATAATTCAAGCAAAGCCAATACAGATCACAAGCCGGCTCGTTTGGCTTAATAAAAACGTCTCCGAAAAAAATTCCGGTAAGAGAAACGTTCCCAGAATAAGTCCCTTCGAGCAAAAGACGCACCGGAAACGAATTTCTTCAAAGAAATCGCCTCGATAGCGAAATACTTTGACGGAAACCCTCCGGAAGCGAAAATCTTCGAAGAAATCGCCTCGTAAGCGAATTTCTTCAAAAAAGACGCCACCGGATGCGTTTTCCTTCAAAGAATACCTTAAAAGCAGTTTTTCTTTAAGAAAACGCCTTTGAATTTGTTTTCTTCAAAGATACCAAATGCAAGCCAATAAGTCAAGAAGCCAATCCTAGACGAGCCGGATTATTTAGTTGCAAGCGATTAATAGTGTACATTATTTATAAAATATATGGCCCCACGTCAACATTATGTTTACAAATCACAATTTGCTATCATATTATTTTCTAAATAAGCAAAATTTATACGCAACGATACGTACTATATAATCCAAACCTTTTTTTAAAAAAAATATTTATAAAAGATGAATAAACTTATAGCAGTTCTTATGGAAGCAATCGAAGTAATAACATATCTCAATAAAAAATAATGAAATTTTTGACTAGAATCCCAGAAATATACGTACTTACCATCAGGAGACGCTATATTGCTAGTCAAAATAGGTTTACTTATTAAAGCAACCTGGAGATCGATGAAAAATTATCAAGCTAAAGCAGAAAAAGCATATCGCCTGTAAAAAGAAGATTTTTTTACGAGTAGAATTAGAGAGATGACAAAGTCTGACAATGAAAAGTTTAAAAGGTACCTAAAATAAAAAGAAAGATTACATTTATAAATAATGATCTTCAATACTTCAAAATTTTGAAGAGGGTACACAATTACAAGAAATTGAATTCCGCGTCCATTCAACCCTTGCCATTGTTCTAAATATTACATGAAATAATTTATGAAATAATTCGAGCTCGTTATGATACGCTTTAAAAAAAAGTACAGTGAATACAGGAAATAACATATTCCTTTGGGCCGGAATCCCGTTCAAGGATTTCTACGTTCTTCATCAATGATTAATTCAAGTGTAAGTCGTACGTCTAAATAATATTACGTGTTGCATATCAAACACCAAAGGAAAGAACTAGCCATGTAACACAATTTCCTAAATCTTGATGCATCCTTTGGTTTTTTAAACATCGTTACTAATTTCATTTAGTAATTGTGACCATACTGTGGGTTGTTTTCCTTCACTAAGAATAATATCTATAACCCATCTTTAAGAATAATACATCTATTTCCATTTCTCGTATGACGTTGCTTATCTGCCCTGATTTTGTAATTGTAATCATAGAGTTAATTTATAAAGTTGATTAACAAGATAACAAAATGTGCATCTGTACATTACCCAATTTCTTTTTCCGATGTTGTCTTTGACTCAACAACAAAAGCTTAAGACTTTATATTTCAGTTTACAGTCTCCATCTTGAATATTATGTATGTCGCCAACCTTAACAACAGAAGATTTGAATTAGTGGTATCTCAATACCCAAAATTCCTCCTATGTGTTCAAGTGGGTCTAGTACCAGATCGTCTTAGAGATTTGAGATTATCCATGCCCTAGCACTAGTTTCGTAGCTCGACTTAAAGACTTCAATGACAGAGGATTTTGGAGGTTCTTGCCATACCACATTGACTTACCTATATTTTTTTTAAAATTGATTAAACTTGTCTATTTTATACCGTTCATATCTGTTATGCTCTTTCGAGAGAAGTGAGGTAATATCGAACTTACTCTGATAATAAATTCGGAAGATCTGCAATTCAAATACTCGTGCACCTGCATTTTGAATATATTTGTTAATTCTAAAAGCGTTTGTCAAAGGAAGAACTTACTTTATAAAAAAAGTAGTGAATTGCGAGTCCCAAGAAAAGAAAAGCGCAATTAAGAAGTAAAGGTATAAGAAACTGTGTCCAAAATCGCAAGTAAATTATTCTAATTGTTTGTAGAAATATTCTGAAATCTACAAGCAATAATTTCCATAAGTCTTCCACCATAAGTGAATTAAAATTAATAAATGTTTTGAATAGTTGATAGAAATCGTATATTCCCGAAATTAATGAAAAAAAGAGAATCCAAATCTCGTTAATTTATTTTCATTGTTTTTCAAAATTTTGACAGAATTGAATCATATCATCTAAAGATATTTTATTATTCAAAATTCATAATCTAACTCCAATTAATGTTAAATTGGCACTCGGTATATTCGGTTAATATCGTCTTGGAAAAATCTGTCAAATTATTATAAACTTCAAATAATTTTTCTTGTAGTTCAAAATCTTAAGGGATTGTAATTTATTCAAACTATTTCAGTTTCGTTCTAACATTCGATTTTCGGTTTCGATTAATCTATAAATCGTAGCCACTTTGATCACACGCAAACAAATCATCTGCCAAGAAAATAATATACATTTCCACAAAATTGTACACTTTTGATAATTTTATAGTTTGTAGCAATTTAAGCATTTTATTTTTTTAAAAAAAATTTCCATTGCTATTTAAAACATTTATGTTTAACAAATTTTCCGGTTCTTTATGATTATATTTTTTTTTATTTTTTTTTTTAAAGCTAATTCTTTTTTTTTATTCATTAGGGTTGCAGTATGCATGGTTTTGTTAGTTGTTTAGTTTATTTATTTTTTTTAATATTTTGATTTTTTTTTCATTGTAATTTTATTTTTTTTTCAAATGTTTAACTTCGAGTTGGATCACTTCAGAAGGTATAGGTAAGTTTTTATAGGTAAGTTTTTTTTTCCTTTATTTTGATATTTCATTGTTATTTTTTGGGGTCCAATTGCTTCGTGTAACGATTAAATTTTTTTCATGATTTTTCATGTGTTTTTAGGTTCCTTCACAATTTTTATTTTCTTTGATCATTACGTTATTATTTTTCTTAAATATAATTAATATACAAAAGAAATTATATTATAAAACAATGGTGGTAGTAGATAAACGTAATTACGCCTCAGGCCTTTTTATTTCCTACGACTTACCCTGTGTCCCATCGAAATTGTCATGAAATGGCCGGTATTACGTGAAGGAAAGTGCATGATGAATAGATTTTTCACTACTGAAAAATTTATGTCGGTAAAAAATGAACCGGTGACGAAATATCACGAGAATTTTCTTGACATTCTATTTCCTCGTTTGCTGAGCCACTAAAATAGATTATTCAAATGTTTATGACCAGTTCGCAATCAAAACTTGAAAATTGATTTCTAATAAATGAATTTTGAACATTATTAGTTAATTAACTTTTTATGAAATGCAAACAAATTTTAATGTAATTTTGAATTTCTCCCCAAAAACTTGCTATCCTTAAATAATATTGTACAGGGGCACAAGTAAAAATGTCTATAAAACGTTAGGTCATCTGGAAAACGTTTGACAAACATGTAGCGACTCAGGGTAAGGTTTCCTTGCAAATCCATGAGGTTTCGACAGACAGGTGGCAAAATTTAAACTAGTTTTGACCTTTTTTTTTAAAGGCAAAACCGCAAAAGATTCGACGGGTGGCAAACTTTTGACAGGTGGTAAAAGTTTCGACTGGTAAAAAATATTATGATAGAAGCAAAATTTTTGATAGATGAAAACCTAACTAAAACCATTGATATTAATTATTATAAAACTAAATTTATAACTACTAATAAGCATGCTTAAAGTTCAAAAAAATAAAACTTTTATTATTATTAGATATATAAATTTTTATAAGTGAAAAAAGAATATTTTTATTGCATACCGTGGGATACCAGTATCTTCCCTCTTAACTCTAACTAACCCTAAATAACCCTAACCAAAACTCTAACTTATTAGAAAAAATAATATATAATATCAAAAATCAATAAAATATTAGATTTTAAAAAATTTAAGATTCAAGTATTTTTAAATTGTAAATATTATTACTAATAAAAGTTATTCTAACAAATCTATTTATAAAAATTTATATTTTATTATATTATAATTATATAAAATATATAAAATCTTAATATATATTAAAAATATATTTTAATCAGAGTTTATTAACATAAAAAATACATTTATTTTAGTATTTTTTCTATGTAATTGTAAAATGTTACTTCTAAAAAAATTTTTTTAATATAAAGGCTATTTGTAAAAAAAATTAACATATATTATTATGTAGAATATTTTAATTAAACAAAAAATTATATTGATTTTATATATATAATTGCAAAAATGTTACTTCTAGATAATTTATCTAATAATAATTAGATTTTGATAAATTTAATATACAGCTTTTTGTAAAAATTTAACATATATAGAATTTTCTGATCAGAGTAAATTACAGTTAACATTCTTTATAATGAACTATCAATTATATTATAACAAAATATATTATATAAATTACTATACTTTCTATATAAACTATTATAATTATTTTTAATGAACTATTATTAAAATTTAAAATTATGAGATTTTTATATATAGTATTCATTATAAAGAGATTTGTTATAACCAGTTTTAAATTGTAATAGATTTATATTGCTATGTTTAGAGCATGTAATCAATATGAAAAATTTTTGACTATTATCAAATAATTTTGGCATATTACTATTTTTAATTTCTATTTTAAACTAATTCATGAAACCAGTTTAGAGTCAGTTTAGTTTGATCTTTAAAATTGGTAAATAGTTTATTAACTCAGAAAATTCAGAATATACTAAATTTATAATCAGTTCTAGAACTAAAGATGGTCTCTATAATTATTTTCAAATTTTAATTGTATTGTCAATTCAATTGTACTATTAACAATTTTAATATATTTTAATGATATTGACAGATTTTAATAATAATTTGATAATAATTTGCAAAATTAGACTGATATTTTAACAGGTTGTATTGTAAAACATTTGTAAATTATAAAAAAAAATTTAATAATCATTTTACTTATTTTTTATTCAAAGATGAGTTTAATAAGCTTTAGTGAAATACTGGGTAGCATGAGTTGCATTGGATGCTTGCAAAAAGGACTATAATTTCAGGATCATCATATTATAACTATATTCATAAATATATATTCTTCCTTTATATCATATTGTATCACACCCCACAAGTTTTCATTTTTACTATTATTCAGTAGACAGTTATTTTTGAGTGGTGAAATCTTATTTGTCACATATATCTATTTGTCACTACTTTCTATATTTATTTATTATTATCATTATTTTTATAAAAATTATATTTACTTCTTCAAAAAAAAGGATTTCATTTTTTTAAAAATACAAATATTTTAATATTTCTTTTATTTTAAGTTAAACAATAAATATATTTATGATTAAATAGAATATTTGAATATTCTTTATAAAATTTATGTTTATAAATTAAAATTATATTATTAGATAAATAATATAATTTGGTAATAAGTAATTATCTGCATTACAAATTTATTATCTGCAGGCTATTTTATATATTCTAAGCTATAAGATATAATTTTACATTTACTTTGTATTAAAACTCAGAAGATAAATTTTGCATATTTATTATTATTAATTTTAATTATTAAAAATTAATAAATAAATCTTTAAAAAATATTATTATTTCTTTTAGTATTAATAATTTTTAATTTTATAATGAACAATAAAAATTTTTAATAAAATAATTATTAAAAATTATCAAATCATTTTTTAATATATCAATTATTGGATATTTTATAAGATTTATCATAATATATTACTTAAAAATAAGATTGTTGTTTTATTATAATTATATTTTCTAAATAATATTTAAATCTTTAAAATATCTTTTAAAATATCTACTTTTAAAAAATATTATATATATATATTTAAAGTAAGAAAAATAAAATTATCCAATAAATTGATTAATATCTATTATTCTATATTTTTATATTTTAAATATTTTTATAAAAATATCATGAATATTTTTCTATACATAATAAATTAGATGTAAAATAAAATTAATTACTATTTATTTTAACTAAGATTATTAGACAAAACCTAAAGATTTTGTAAGTTATTTAAATAATAAAAGGTAAAATTTAATAAAATTATATTAAAAAATATGTAAATTTAAAAAAGATAAAACTATATAAAAATGTGAAACTATATTAAAATTTTAATAAAATTAATGATACTTTTCTATTTATAAAATGCTTTAAATATTATATTTACATTTGTTAAGCTTAAACACTATATCATTAGGATAACAAAGCTTATTTGCTAATAGGGATATATATTTAACTGACTAATACTATAAAGAAAAATATGATGATAAAAAGTATACTTTAAAAGAATATAAATTCTACTTAAATACTAAATTAAGATCTTATTTAAGAAATGCTATTTTTAAAAATAAGAGATGACCAGTAAAATTTCAAAAACCACTTAAAACTATAATTGTTAAAGACTTAAAAATAAAAGATCCTATACTAAAACTTTTATCAAAACTAATTAGAGCTAAAAAGCATTAAAAACTTCTCAATAAAGGTTATTGCCTGTCTCTATTAAATAACTGACTGAATTCAATGTCTCTATATACATTCCCCGGTCAAAAGTATTGGACCACGTGATTTTTGTTATACTAATTGGCGTAATTTTTGCCGATTATAACTTGTGATCTAATGCATAAAATTGAGTCAA
>CAJVPP010003765.1:0-10811 GCA_910592005.1 Funneliformis mosseae | reverse complement strand
GGTTGTAATCTCTCAAATAAGTTTCAGAATCTTCAACAATAAATATTTCAACAGGTTAAGGTAAATTTGTATTTGTGTTATAAAACTGAAGTCTAAAAAAATTTGTAAGTTTACATTCCATCTGAAGATCATGAGATTTTATGATTACTTCATGTTATATTTATAATTTTCTTGTGATAAAATAGATGTTTATCAAATATAATGATGATTAAACAGATAAACTATCATATTTCACTTGTAAATCAGATAATTAGAATACGATTTGCCAAAGATAATCATTTTAAAATTTATCATCTGTAGCTAATAATATAATTCTAAAATATTCTTTAATAATATTATTTATAGATAGATTTATATTTCAACACTACTGACATTTCTCATCCATTTTAGTTATTAAATTCCTTCATATCACTTGACAAAATTCAAAAAAATAGATGTTTAATTTTTATATCATAAATGAAAAATTTATTGGGAATTTATTATTCAAAAATCTTCTATATAGTAATAATTTTTATGAATATTGCTAAAATAATGAACAAGAAATAACGATTATAATCAAAAAGATATACTTTTTGAAGAGTTAAATAATACTAAATTAAACATGATTAGGTAAAATAATATGCAGTAAATTTATTAAGAAATATGTATTTATTGATAAATTAAATCAGAATTTTTAGATAATAGTATTAGAATTTTTATAATATGCATTCTTTTTTGTAAATACATTGGAAAAAAAATTATTTTATACTTTTTAATCATTATATGTAAAAATGAGAATTTAATCTAATTTATTTTTCATAATTATGTTACTTTGTAAGTACCTTATTATTAAAATCATAATAATAAAATGTATTTAATAATACTATTAAGAAGAAAATCTGATGAATTCAGTTTTATGCAAAATTAATTTCATAAATTAATACTAATGAAAAAAAAGCATATCTCAAAATTTACTGTTTATTTTTATTTTATACTATTTTTCTATTTTATTGAATTATTAAAAAAATCTTTATAATTAGATCAAGATTTGAAAAGCATATATCATTCATGTTTTTTTATACAATATTTTTTTAATTTATTCATACTTTATTTATAATATTATTTTAAAATTAATATATTAATTGATTATTTATACATACTAATACTAGTAAAGTTAATAAACATTCTACTTTTTATCTAATGATTTAGATTGTAATTTCTAAATTATCATTTTGTTTCATTTTAATATTATAGTTTTATCAATCTTTTAATTATATAAATCAAAAATGTTTTTTTATTAATTCAAATAGTATTTAGATTAGATAATAATAAATATACAAAAACTTTTTAGAAAAAATGTTAAAAGATTAATTATTTTCTATTATATTAAGATTTAAAAAGATCTTTAAAAGATGTAATATTTATTATATATATAAAAAAATATTATATAATTATACCTTATAAAACTAGAAACCTAAAAAATTTACTATATAAGTTTACTTAATATATTTGATAATCTGTTATACTTTTACTTTATAATATTAAAAAGCTTAATTTAATTTATATATAAATTTACCTTACTTTATTAAGAGACTTATATTAATAAAATCATTATAAATTTTACTTTATATTTTTAGAGACTTCTATTAGAAATAAGCGGAATATTATTAAAATAAATAAAATTAAATTATTCTCATATAACACAACTGAGGTTTGTAAATTAACCAATATATAAAGTTAAAATATTATAAATCAAGTAAAAAATATACTAGTGCTCATCAGATACATGTAACTTTGAAAGCTGTTTATTTAGAAAATAAATAGATTAAATTAAGATAAGTATATTAGCAAATATATTATTTTTATCTCAATCAAATTCAATATATAATAGCATCCATTTTTGCAATAAAATATTAGACTAATATCTTACTTTATATAGAGAATTTAGTAAAAATTTTGATTATTATAGCATTATTGATGAGACATTATATCTATTATGCAAATTAGATTATAATGATTAGAAAAAATAATGCTAAATCTTATTTTATTAATTATATACATAATCTCATCACTTTATAATATTATATTTATAAAATATTTTTTAGGATTAAATTTATATTAGCTATTACCTAATTTATATTAATTTATAATCATATAAAAAAACAATATGACCAATTTAATAAAATATTAACTTCTAAATATTTGGATTGTTATATCAAATTAACTAGTTTACTAAGTATTTTGACAGATAAGATTTAGTTTAACTTATATATTAAATGTAGAAAAGAAACTAAACATGAGCTATAATAATTAATAAAAGTTGTGATAATGTTCATAAAATTTTAAGTCTCTAATTTTAAATCTACCACTTTTAAAGCTAAATCTAATTTAGATGTTAAATCATTTTACATACTTAAAATTTCAAAATAGTTTTAGAATAATAATAATCATAATTTTATATTTGCTTAATTATAAGACTTATCATGTCTTATTTGTAATGAAAAATATGAGAATTATTGATTATATGATAAATAGTATAAAAATAAAATAGAATATTGTTTTACTTATAATAGTTTAAGTAATAAATTTAAGTTTATGATAATAGCATAGGCTAATTATATAAAAGATTATTATTTAATATATTATAATATCACAAAAGATTTGTTTAATTTTTTTTAAATATATATCTTCTAAATAAACAATATAAAAAAGTAAAAAATACTATAAAAAAAACTTCTGAATAAAATATTTATATGATTTACTTTTAGTTATATTATATATTTATAAGAAAGTAATAAGCTAATAGATAAATTTTTTCATTTAAAATTTTAAAAATAATATTAATATCACAAAAAAGCTAGCAGTATAATGCTTTACTTATATAAAAATTTTATTATTATAGTTTAAAGTAATATTATTATGTAGTTTATATTATGTATTTTTTTATATGATTAATAAAGCAAAGATGCAATAAGGGTCAATTTACTAATTATAGAATTATAAAAAGCATATATGCTAATATATTTTCAATTAAGTTTTATTATAATAAAATCATTGATTATAAATAAATATCATTTAGTATATTACATGTATCACAAGAATAAATAATAATTTATTCTCAAACTTTCTCATATATTCTTAAAATTATTACATATATTATTATTGAAAATGAGGCTTTTAAATTATTTTATTATTAAGGAAAAGCTATTGATCAGATTTTTATAATATAACTATATTAACGTAATTTCTTTCAAAAACGTATTTTAAAATTAATTTTGAAAAGATAATGTTCCTGTTAGTAAATTCTTTTTATCTGCCTTATAAGTAAAGTAAAAAATCCAAATTAATTAAACTTTTACTATTATTAAAATTATTGATATTAATAATTAAATAAACTCATATTTTTCACAAAGTAATAATAAAGTAAGTTAGTTTATTGCTTAGCTAGTTTTTTTAAATATATTATTATAATATTAATCAATTTTATCATATTTATAAATATTTCAAATAAATTAAATATACTGTATTATTCTTTTATTATATATAATATTTTGATTTTTGTCAAAATATCCTTAATTATTATTATATATATATAATAAGCATAGTGAAATAATTAGTAATATTATAAAATATTATTTAATTAACTCTACATATCTTATTTAACATAGTATATCAAATAAATTTTTTATCTTTAAATGATATTTGGCAGATTAGAATATTATGAAAATAAATTATAAAGATAAATATAAATAGAAATATTACATTAATTATTTTTTATTTTAATTACTAATTCTTCAAATTTATGCTATAGATTTAATATTACTTAATCTTTAAAAAATTTTTTATTAGAAATAAAAATGGTTTAGAATTTGTGTACTCTCTTCTTCTTTAATAGTATTATATATTTTATTTGCTTTTTTAGCATTTTCTGATTATGTATCTGAAAATGAATAAAATTTTATTTTTATACAAAAATTTTAGTGATTAGTATTATGATTTTAAAAAATATCTATATATATAAATCAAATTTTCATAAAAAATTTTTTTGTAAACTATAAAACTATAGAATATGAATTCATATTAGAAATAGCTACTTTCTTATGATCAAGAATAAATAAAAAATAATAACATAATCACTTTTTTATAAAAATAATATAATAACTTCTTAGAAAAAGAAAATTTAAATTTAGACCTTAATAAAGAGAATATTGAAATAAACAGAAGTAAAAAAGTTAGTAATAAAGATTTTTTAGCTTAATAATAGAAATACTTAAAAATTATAGATTGTAATCAGGGCTGACTTTTAACTAATTAAGAAAATCAAAGTAAATTACAAAATATTTTTTCATCTTCTTTGTAATATTTGCTAATAATATCAAATACTTAATCTTATACTTTCCTTTTCTTTTCTGTTTCTTATCATTAAATCTATTTAAAAACACATTGTATTATTGTAAAGTAATCTTTTTTTAATAAGTGAATTATAATAAATTAGTTAATACAATATTGTTTAACCTTTTAGTTATATTGATTTATTATCAATCTGAAATTTACTTATTCTTTCTATTATATAATACTTCTAATAAAATCAATTGATATTATAATAAGTAAGGCTAAAAACTATTTAATGATCATTTTTATAACCTAATAAAAGTTGCAAAAAATACATAAAAATTGTATTCAACTTTAAAGCATCAGAAAATAATAAATATAAAAATTCTATTAATAAGAAAAATATTTTAATAATAAATAGTGTCAACAAAGCAATTGATTAATCATAATGAAGTTACATGAATATATATATAATGATTTCCTAATTCAGAATTCTGAAAATACTAAGAATTTTACAAATTCTGAAAATACGAAGAATCTACATAATTTTGTGAATCTTTTAAACACTGATGATAATCCTAATTTTACAAATTAAATGAAGTCTAAAAATATTTAGTGTTATGCTTATTTTTAATATTTTAATTTTTATTATTATTATTTATTATATTTAGTATTTTTATTATTTTACGTATTTTTATTTTTACTTATATTTTATTTACCAAATTAGTTAGTTTATAGTATAGTAATTAGTTAGCTGTGATAAAAGAAATTTTGTATAAATAGATAGATTTTTTGCTTATGTTGTAAATTAACTCTTTTATAGATTAACAATTGAGTTTCAATATTAATAAAAAAATCATTTAAAATTTATATCTTTCTGCCTTTTTATGTCTTCATATAATCTAATATGATCCTTACACATTATTTGTAATTGAGTTTGTCATCTGAATTTTAATTAAATTGTTCAAAATTTCATCTTTTAAATTTTCATACTTGATAGATTTATTTAAGTTTAATGTGTAGATTTGGTTAAATTAAGAGTTAGGCAGATCCTAATATCTTAGCCATAGTAAGTCACAGTTAGTAACTTCAAATAGAGACTTGATAACTTGATCAATTCAAGTTGAAGAATTTCATGATGATAATAGATAACTAAATTTGTTTCTACATAAACTTTTTAAAGAAAGTGAAAAAAGCGTTACTTATTATAATTCTTTTAAAAAGTATGTAATAGAAAGTTTTTCAAGAAATAATAAAACTATTATATTAGAAACCTCTAGTTGTAATAAAATTCACTTATGTTTTAAAATTTTATATCACAATTTTAGCCTATACTTAATTGCTTTTTCTTATAGTATTAACTTTTTAGATTTAGAAAAATTAGTACATTAAATAAAAGATAATATTACAAATAAATCAGTTAAAGATATAGAAAAAATTGTAATATAAGTAATGATCAGTTATGTTATTAAACAGCTGGTATTATTTTAATATTTTATAATATATATGAAGAATATAACACTATAAATAATATCTAAATCTTAGTTATTCCTTTAATTTAATAACATTATTTATAATTAATTTTCTAAAAAAATAATAGAACTTGATAGTGTTAACTGTTATAATTTTATTATTAAAAACCTTAAGATAGAGAATTACTTACAAAATCTTTCTAATCATTATAATAAGGCTAAGCTCACACTACTTATTTATTAGTAATATTTTCTTATACATAACTTAATCAAAATAAGATAAGAGCATTTTTCTCTGTAGTGATTCAGTCTTTATCAAGATTATTTTCTTTAATTTCAAAAGTAATTATTTATATAATTAGATCTGGCCTATTATTATTATGAGTAAGAGATAAATATTCTCAAGAGAAAAAAAGGAATTATAGTAAGTTAATATTACTAATTTTAGTAACTTTAAATATTTTTTAATTTACCATTATTTATAACATTTTAACCTTTAATAAATTTAAACTTCTAATAAATTATTTGAACTAGTAAAAAATATAATTTTCTTGAAAAAGAAGTTATATTACCTATGATTAATTAGTTAAAGGTAATATCTCATGACAATTTGTTGAATTTTGATCTTTTTCATTTTTATAATTTAGTTTTTTAATAGATCGCTATTATTAGTTATGAACATAAATACATTATTTTATTAATTTTGATGATTTTAATCTCGAAAAATAACTAATAAATCTTGTTAAGAATCTTACAACTAAAGCTAAAAGTTTATTAAACAGAAAATATAATATCAATACAGATTTCAAAAATATTCTTCTAATTAACTTACTAATATCAACTATGTTATTATACTAAAATTAATGAAAGTGCTTTTATTTTATATTTTATGTCAGAAAAATCAATAACATTTACTAGTAATAATAAGATAGATATTATAAATTTGAATTTTACTTATATTAAAAATATTTAAAATTTATATGAGTTATTGACAAATATTTTATTATCAAACTGTATTTAATTATTTTAAAAGGAATTTGAATGATATGTAAATTTAGCTGATATAACAGAACAATTTAATGTATTCATAATAAGATTTATTTTGAAGAAGATTATTATAAATTTTTGCATAAAAACTCTTTTATTTAAAAATAAAATATTTCTTATAAAATGAAAATAAAGAAAAAAGAAGTAATTAATAATTTTAATTACTTTTCTAAAGATTTTAAAAGATCTCTTCAACTATTATTATATAATAATAATTTTATAAGCTAAATAGTTGTAAAATCTATAACAATTGATAATTATCTTGAATGATTTAAAGTAGTATAAAATGAAAAAAACTAAAAATGTTTCTAAAGAATTGTACTTAATATATTACTTACTAAATATAGTAAGATCTGATATTTTAATTACATTTTTCTTTCTAAGAACAGAAAGTAATATGTAATTGAATGAAGAATAAAAATTCTATATTTTTAATATTTAGATCAATTTAAATAAAAGGCTATGATAATTACTTAAAATTATTTTTTTCTATTATAGAATAAAAAATCAATTTACAGTCAACTCTCTATAAATGCATCTCTCTTGGGACTAAATATAAGCGTGCATTTATAAAGGATATGCATTTATAAAAAAAATATTTTTTTAAGGATTTTTATAATATAAATATTAAAAAATAAATAATTAAAATTTAATTAAAATAATTAAAATATAAATTTTATTATAAATCTTTTATTAAACAAATTAGTTAAAATATTAATCTAAAGTAGTTTGTTACATTGTATTTGCTTTTTTCTTTTTAATAAATTTTTCAATTTTATCTACTAATTTTATATATTCATTTGCATCTTCCTGTTGAAATAAAAATGTATGAATATTTTCTAAACTTTTCAATGCTACTTTAATACTAACAGTTGGAATTTTTGTATTATCATCTATATCATCCAAATTTTCAATACCATCTCTATTTGATTTAAAAATATCTACAAGTTCTATAATTATTTGATCATCTTCAAGAATTTCATAAATGATATCTTCTTCTGAAATTGTAAGAAATTCTTTTACTCCCATTGCATTAGGAAGATGAAGAGCTTTAATTGCATTATAAAGCTTATCAAGTATTAGATTATCATTTTCATCAATATCATTGGTATTATCAATATCATCAGTATTATCAATATCATCAGTATTATTAATATCATCAGCATTATCAATATCATCAGCATTATTTAAAAAAAAAAATTTAGTATGACACCAACAATTTTGAATTATTTTAATAGTAACTTCATCCCAACTTTAAATAATATATCGGATTGCTTATAAAACATCCATTTTTAAATCTCGTATATCTTCATCAGCCTCAATTTGTTCTAGTATCCAACTAAAATTAATATAAAAATTAATATTTATTTTTAATAAAATTTTTTTAAATAAAAAATATTAAAACTTACCAGATATGTAAATGACGATAATGTCTTTTAAAAGACATAATAATTCCTGCATCTATAAGTTGTAATTTTGAAGTTGTATTAGGAGGTAAAAAATAAACTTCAACATGTGAAAGTACTAAGCCTTGTAATTTATGACTTAAACAATTATCTAACAATAGTAAAATACGTTGTCCATTATATTTACAAGCCATTAGATAATTAAACTCCTGAAGCCACTCTTGAAAAATATGTGTAAGTATCCATGCTTTAGAATTACTTCAATATATCATTAGAAAGTTAGAAATATTAACATTTTTAAAACATCGTAGTTTCGCGTATTTTCTAATAATTAAAGGAGATAATTTGTGTGACTCATTAGCATTTGCACATAATGCAATAGAAAGATGTTCCTTATTTTTTTTACATTCAGAAAGACGTTTTGTAGCTAAAGTCTGATCTGGTTCTAATCTATAAAAAATATTTACATTAATATTAATATTATATTAAATAAAATATAAAAAAAAAATACATATCGATAAAAAAGACCTGTTTTATCCATATTATAAATTCATTTAAGAAAATATTCAGCACATTTACTATGCAATAATAGTAAAGCTTCAGTAACAATATTTTGGTCAATAGATGCTGCTTCTCCTTAAAGTTTTTCTTAGTGAATTCCATTATATTTCTTAAAACCTTGAAGCCATCCGGAGAAAAATTTCAAGGTATCTTCAGGAATTTCTAATCTATTTACCAATAATTTTACTTTTTCAATTAATAATGCATTACTTAAAATCATTCGATATTGATAATTTAGCACAAACTCTTTAAGAGCAAGTTTTAATTCAGGAAAAGTAACAGATTTATGACGCATTTTTTCTGGTTGAGTAAGTTCTGTGATAAGTCATTTATTTTTACTTTGTAAAATTCGCATTATAGTAGATTCATTAACTCTAACACCTCACTTTTCTTTAATCCAATCTATATATTCAGTTTGGGTTTTCTTATTTTTATCAGCATATAAACAAAATTCATATTTTTGAGAGTTTGAAAGTGTTACTTTTTTTTTTAGAAGATAACATGTTAGAAAAAAATTATGCGACGTGATGGATTTTAAGATGAAAATTACGATAAGTATATTCTTAATATAGTATCACAATATTAATTTAAATAAAAAAAAAAGATTTTTCATTATAGAATTTTGTGCAGCCTCTTTTAAAAAATACATCTAATAAATATTTAGTTTTATAGAATTATTAAAAAAGGCGAAGGTTTTTTTTACTTTTTAAAACTAAATTTTGAAAAATAAGTTTTTTTAAACTCATATTTATTAAATTTTATTTAAAACCTAACAGCTAAAATATACAGCTAAAATATGGAAAGGGTAAAGGAAGGTGAATACAAGAATACAATGATATAACGACACATTCATCAAAGAAATTGGAGTATGAAAGAAAAAAAATGTGGCTTTTTATTTGTAAGACAAATATCAATTAGATATTTTATTATTGCAAAGTCATGTAAATGTTATGTGTATGCATTTAGATAATATACTTTAATATAAGCCAGATCAAAAAATCATTGCATAGTGTGAATAGAAAGGGTATGCATTTAGCATTATGTCCTGAACTAGGGACTGGGCTAAAGGGTGCAATTATAGAGGGTGTGTATTTATAGAGAGTGTATTTATAGAGAGTTGACTGTATTATTTAAAAAGTTGTCTAGTTAATTAATAAAATTCAACTTAAGTTTTGTCTGATTGATAGTTAAAGGTAGAGACCTGCATAAGTCTAAATTTTTAAGCTTAGTCTAGCCTAGACTTTAAGCTAAGAATTAAAATGCCAGCCTGATTTGGCTTAAACTAAATTTGTGTATTAAAATGCCAGCCCAGCCTAGCTTAGCCTAGATTTAATTATAATTATTAGCAATACAATCAGTAGCAGCTAAATTTTAATTACAAAAGTTACAAAATATGTAAATTTTAATTATTGTTACTAATTTTTTGAAAATATCAGAAATGTCAGTGCTAATCAAATGATTAGAAATTTCTCAGCATTAATCAAATTACAGTATTAGTGTCAAAAGTGTCATAAATATTTTTTTTCTATAAGGACTTTATATATTTTATAAATTTGATTAGCGTTGAAAAATTTCTAATAATTTGATTAGTATTAATATTTCTGATATTTTTGAACAATTTTACAATATCAATAAACTAAAATATACATATCACACAATTTTTAAAATTAGTTGTAAATAATGATTTTTGCTAAATTATAAAAAAAATTCAGGCTGGTATCTTGACCTGAATCTGGTTTGAAAAATTCTAAACTTATATTTGCCAGCTATATCTAATCTGAAATTCAGATCTGAGTTAGGTTCTTGCACTAGACCTGACCCATTGCAGGCCTCTAGTTAAAGGTATTGTAACAGGATTGGATTGACGAACGTGGCGTAGCATATTGCAGATCTAAATGTCAGACATATTTGATATATTTGATATATTTGATATACCGGACATATTTGATATATTTGATATACCGGACATATTTGATATATTTGATATACCGGACATATTTGATATAATTGATAT
>CAJVPP010003764.1:0-10811 GCA_910592005.1 Funneliformis mosseae | reverse complement strand
AATATATGTAAACATGTAAACAAAGCGAATAAACAAAAAAATACTTATCGTTCGGGTACCCGTGATCACCCTCTGTAGATGTAAATTTAGAAGAAATGTAAAAACAATATAGGAAAATTCAGCTTCTATCAAAATTTTGACTATAATTAATGGTAAGTACTATAGTTGCGACTAAATTTAAAATTCTTGATGATTCAAATGATTTAGAATTAGGTATATTATTTTTAATTTATTTTGATTTATTATTTTATAATTAACAATATATTTTTTTTATTCCTATATAAAGAATCGAATGTTAAAAGAAAACTTGTCAAATTTATTGAGAAAATCAAAAAATTAGAGTGATAAAATTCTGATCTCTTGAAGAAAAACTGATTTCTTGCTGAAATAAATAAGGAATTAACAAGGAAAATAAAGATTTATAAAAGAGGTAAAATTTGTATACTAATATCCTATATTTACAATAATTAATTTTTTTTTAATATTTAAGACTTAATCAATTTAAGAGATTACAGTTACTCAGATCATTAAGGCAGTCTGATGCTAATCCTCCTGCAAAATAAAGAAAAATCAAGAAGTCAGGGTATATTTAAATTTATATCTAAATAATTTAAATTTTTAGCTGATTTTTTTTCTGCTTTTCATATTTAGGCTAAAATGAAAGTGATTTTAAAAATCATCAGCTCAAAAGACAATTTGGACTATGATGAACCTTTTAATAATAAGAAAAATGCTGTATTATATTGTAATCTGATTCTAAAATTACAAAAATCCTTAGCTTTAAATTTTTGACCTTCTGTTAACTAACTTACGAACTGACTGAAACTCTCTATAAGTTATATCAATTAGCTCAAAGAATTAAGAAAAGCGGAAAGGGTTCTTTAGAGCTGTAATGAATTTATAATAATAATTGAGTATATAAAGTAAGTAAATAGAATATATTCTAAATTTGGGTCTATTTAAATCAATAATTTAATATCATTTATTATTTATTAGAAAACAGCTTAGTGAGTAAAGGTTGTAAAGTATTTGTTTAAAGAAAATGATCAATAAATTATGAAATACAAAAGGCGACTTTACTCTAGATTCTCAGCGATTGCCTATACCATTCATCAGAAATTAGCGAAACAAATGAAGAAAATCATCAAAGATCTGTTATCACTGTATATGACTATTCTTAGTAATCAGTTGAGATTTATTATTTTCTTTATCTAATTTAGCATATTTCAAATTTATTTAGTATATTTCACTAATATTCTTTCTTATTTTCTTCTTTTAGCTGAAAAATTTACTAAAAAAGTACTTAATTCTTGTGCTGTTACATCATTATTATCTCAAATTTAATGAAAGAGAAAATACAATGATGATGTGCAGCATTATGAACAGTCATATTCCTTTAACGCTCTAAAATAGTCATATAAAATACAACCTAATATGGTTTATGATACTAAGATTAAAGCAAATGTTATAACTGCAGAAGAATATGTAACAGAAACTGAGAAATATACTAAAGTAAGAAGGAGGTTTCTTCTGCTATTAAAGAAAGTGAAGATGATCCTGTAATAAACGATGGCAAATGTATAAATTTTTGGGTAATTTAAGGTAAAAGCAGATTGATTTTATTAATTATTTTTTACATTTTTTTCAGACGATTTGGAAAACAGGTTAATTTTTTATTATTATCTTTACATTTTTTTGGGTGATTTGAGATGGGAATGAGTCAATTTTAATAATTATCTTTACATTTTTTTAAGTGATTTTAGGGTGAGAATAGGTTGATTTTATTATTTTTTACATTTTTTTGAGCGATTTAGGGTGAAAATAGATTATTTTTTATTATTTTATTATCTTGATATTTTTTCAGATGATTTGGGATAGGAACAGGTTAATTTTATTATTTTTTTCATTTTTTCAGACGATTTTGAGTTGATTTTTCTATTTTTTTCATTTTATATTTATTATTTATACATTTTTTAAGTAATTTTAGAAAGAGTGGATCATATTTTTATTATTTATTATTTATTTATCTATATTTAGGATAATTTAAAGGGATTTTAAGAGGAAATGGGTTATATTTTATTATTCTATTTTCTATTTTTAATAGGAAATTAATCAGTAAGTTTTAGTGATATTTTTTTTGTTATATTTTTATATTTTTGTAAATTTATATTAGGTTTTTATTATTAATAAAATTTTAATATTTTATAAATTTAATAAATAAAATATACTGAAAATTGATGCTGAATTGCTTATCTGATTGGAGTCGATCAGCATTAATTAACATCTGAATTGTTGCTGAATTGTTGTCTAATTATTGCTGAATTGAGGCTAATTTTAGACTGATTCATGATTGAATTATTTGTTTAATTAAAGTCGATCAGCATCGATCAGTATCGATCAGTATCTGAATTGTTGCTAAATTAAAGCCAATTTTAGACTGATTTATGGTTATTTAAGTTTTGAATTGATATTGAATAGTTATGTCTGATTGAAGTTGATTGGTATCTATTAGCATCTAAATTATTGCCAAATTAAGACCAATTTTAAGCTGATTTATAGTTGAATTTAAATTCTAAATAGTCATGTCCAATTGGGATCAATCGATATTGATTAATACCTATTTGTGCCAATCAGAAAATATGACAAATTGGCTGTAAATAATATCAAAATCAGCCTAAAATTAACCATCTGATTTTTAACTTATTTGAACTATTTTGATTAGTGTTTCATATCATTCATTTAATTTTATTTTTTATCATTTTATTCGTTTAATTTCATTTCTCTTTTCATATCATATATTTAATTTCATTTTTTCTTTTCATTTTCGTCTTTCAGGGCAGATTCTTCCTAAACTTTTGTACAGCCCAGACCTGAATCCTATCGAGAATGTATAGGCTGTTTTAAAGAGAACTGTTAAAAGAAAAGTCAAGGATTTGGTGGCAAAAGATAAATAAATCTCTCAGTAAATTTTTCTTATTATAATCTGGCAGCAATGGGATGATCTCGATAATGGTGTGTTACTTTAGTGTATTGAAAGCATGCCAAACTGGATTTAAGAATGCATCAATGCAGGAGGAGGTCATACAAAATATTAATTATATAATAAAAAATGTTGAATTAGTATTACTCTTTAAATAATAAAAAAAAACAATTGCAATTAATAATAAAAATTTTTCATACCTTCAAAATATGTGTCTGCCATTCTTTTCGTCGGGGACTGTAGTTTCATTTTAGTTTTTTAATTTAGTTTTTTCGTCTCATTTAGTTTTCTTAATTTTATTTTTTTGTCTCGTTTAATTTTTTTTCGTTTCATTTTTATTTTTTCTTTATTTTATTTTTATTTTATTTTAAAAAAAATGATGAATTAAATTTTATTTTAAAAAAAATGATGAATTAAATTTTTTTTTAAAAAAAAAAATTAATAAACTATTATATAATGATTAACAGATTGTATATACAAAATAATGTGAAAATATTTCTGAAAAAATTATATCATAAAATTATATTTATGTAATAGAATTAGTAATCATCTACTATAACAAATTACTCATTATATATACCAAATAATTTATTATAGCGTTAATGAAAATTCTTATAATGAAGGTCTGATCAGCTAAGTCAGCAACTTTATTATATTGAGGTGTAACTATAAACTATAAAAGAATAATTCTTATAAATTCGTCATTACATATTTTTTTAAATTTTAGTTTTTATAATTAATTTAGATAAATTTAACCTAGTATAACTTTATCATTATTAAAGATATTAAAATTCTAATCCAAGATTCTTAAAGTATAGGTTATAGTGTATTTATTTTATTGATTAATTTTTCAATTTTATATATAATAAATTTTTTTTTTGAATTTTAAATTTGTTTTATTTTTACTATATCAAGTTCCTATTATATAAGTTCTGTATTATACCTACATCGACTTAGTAGGATACCACTATATAATATAATTATATTATATAATAGTATTCTACTTACCTTAGATTATATTATCACTATATAATCTGGATATCACTATATGATCTAATTATCATCATATAATTTAGGTATTATTATATAATCTATTTATTTTCATATATCAGATAACTTTTTATACTCTAGCTATTTTTTTAAATCTTTCTTGCTATCTGTATTTTTTACAATTATATAATCTATCTACCACATACTATTTAATCTAACTATACTATATGATCTAAATACATGCTTTTTTTCTTGTTTCTAAGTTATTTATATACTAAATTCTATAATAGAGATGTTAACCTTCTATAGATGTTTAGATACCTGATTTTATGTCATAATATTGACCTCCTGCATATAATTGGATATTAGATTTTATATTAGAGTGCTTACTCTTTACGCTTATTTGGTTGCCTATTAAAATGCCAAATTGTGATAAAAAAAGGTAATAGTGGTACAGTAAATTCAATGTAAATCTGCGTCTAAATTTGGTCAGCACTATGCCATAATTCAGGCTAATCTTTAGACATGTGATTTGGAGGATCCAAACTAGTACTATGATAGTGACTTAGTAGTATTCTAAAGCTGTCATAGAACTAGTAGAAAACCTGAGTATTTCTATTAATTTACCAGTTTCAAGCTAGCTTGGATGCTGAGTTATTATATTTAAGGATCTGGTTAAATTTATGTGCTGACTGATTTTATACTGTGCCTTATTATATCAATCACATAATCCTATTATGGTACTAAACACCTTTTATAGTTACAAACTAGTAACGAGAATATTCGCAAAAAAAAATAATGGTTGTGTTTTTTTCAAAACTAGTAAAGAAGATTTTGAATGATATAATCTAGATGCTGATCTTACTACAACAAGACGATAAATCACATTAGATGACTTATACAATATCACTGGCTAAGTTTAATTCTACTTTTTGACTACTTATTTGTCATCAGAAGTAGAGGCTGAGGTATTATGCTTCTCAGAGATGTAATAGGCATTATTATGACTAGTCCATTTGTTTGTCAGAAGTATGCACTTTGCAACTAAAGTAACTATTGCCTATTCATTACCAGTATATGTATACCAATTTTGTGTCCTGAGATTTAAATTATTTATAATATATTTTGGCATCTTTTTAGGCGTATTAGAATGTAAAATAGGACAGATTTTTTGTTGTCTCTGACTGTCACTAGTATCACCAATTAGTATTCAGAATAATAACAGAACTAGTGATACGTTTGCTATATTTTTTGAGATTATTAGATTATTTTATTTTTTTCTTGATTAGTGTTACTAGTGTCACTAGTAAAAAGTAGTAATTTCTAGAAAAAAATCAAAATTTTTCTATGCCATCCTTATAGTCTATATGGAATATAATATGATAAATCTATGGTATATATATGATGTATGTATGTATGCTAAAAACATAAAAAATAAGTTAAGAAACTCAGATTTTTTCTAGTAACAGTAGTGACATAAGTGATACTCATCAAAAAAACTTTCTTTTAACCTAGAATTTCTAAAGAGCCTATAGTCTGCATCACTAATTTTATCATGAACTTTTTTTTCTGTAATACTAGTTATAAGTTATATTATTTTTATTTACCTCTAAATTATCTACTAGTATCTATATTGAAGCTAACTTAGCCTGCTTTTTCTGATGATAATATTCTCTTGATCTACATTTTTTTGTATATATATCACAATAGTCATATCCAGATCTTATCAGCTCATTGCATTATTTATAAGGAACTTGCCAAGAATTCCAATGGACTTTACATCCTTTTGGATTATAGTATCTCTAATTGCACACTTCTCCAGTCCTAAGAATATATAAATAATAATAAAAATTCTAGAATGGATCCTTCTGGAATTGTGTCTCCTTTTTTCTACCTCCCATTTGTATATATTTATTAATAATGTCAGGGAATTATTTTCATTTTAAACTTTTTTTTTACGAATAATGTACCTCGAGTTTTAGTATAACTATAAATTATCTTAAATTGTTTGAGAAAAAAATGATCTAATCTAAGCTTTTAGAGTTCTTTAATGCCTCTAATCCACTTTTTTACCTAGAGGTTAAAAAAGATAAAATAAAAGGCTAAGTAATTCGTTATTCCAGTAAAAAATACTTGTTGGACATTCTAACTCTGGATGATATAGTTGCAGGAAATGATAAAGGATTAATAACAATTCTTGAAGATGCTTTATCTAAGCAATAAGATATTCCTTTCATGACAATTGAGAATAAAGAGTCAACTGAATGAATAAATAGAATATGTCACTATATATTGCATCTTTATAGTTACTTTATTAATAGCTAAAAGGTACTGATAACTCTTATAAGCATTCAGGTTTTCTTTGATATTTTCATACTAGATGGAGAGACTCTAAATGAATGTGAAGAAAAAGTGAGCAAAATTCTCTCTGGCATTGTGAAATCATTTAAAATAAAGCATATTAAAGCATTCTCTTTCTGCGGATACCATGCAGAAAAAAAGCCATATTTACAAATTCATACGAATAGAACTGGAAAATGAAAGAAGCTATTATAGCTATCCAAGATAAAAATTATGAAACTGCTTCAGATAATTTATACTCATTTCACTGAAAGGTAGCTTAAGAAAATGGAATCTAACTCTTTAGGTGGTCTACAATAAACAAATATATATGCAAAAAAGGCAAGCAGACCAGTCCGTTCTGTCTATGTAAATTTTATGTGTCTATAAAAAATTTTTGTCTGCTAGAGGATTTTAGAATAATAAGTGACCAATTTCTTATTTCAGCTTTCTTATAGATTGTACTCTTATTCTCACATGAAATATAGAGATGCAATCATAAGAGTTGGGTAAATTTACTGAGGTTTTTGATCTGAATCATAATTTTTTTATGATTTGCATGATATTGCATTGGAAAGATGATCCAAAGTCACTAAAGCAAATATGTCTTGTCGATGTTGAGACAGAATCAGATTCAGGCAGAATCACAATTGTATGTGAAAACTAAGAAAATCTGTTAAAAGCATTTGCCTTCTACTAGCAAGCATTTGCATTTGATATTCAAGTTAAGTTTAACAATTCTAATTATGATTGGTATTTTATTATAGAGAGAGCATATCATCTCAACATACTCGAAACAAAGGAAGAAATCCTAAAGTAAAAATTTTATGGAAAGATAGAAGTGAAATCTAAAAATAATTTCAAGAAAAGGGGTACTGTTAAGGCTCCTGAAGAAGCCAAGGAGGATTTGGAGTAAAAGAAATATTTGAGAAGACCAATTAAGATATTTAAAATCAAAATTACTGCAGATAAGAATAATGATTTTATTTCTAGTTTTTTTAAATTACCTGATTATATGCCAATTGATGTTCGGATGTGTCTTAAAAAATGTTTTTCTCATTCTGAAGTTGAAAAGAAAGGCTCACTTAAATTCTTCTTATAAAAGTGTGGTCTTGACAATAAGGCCGACATGCCATATGATAAAATGTGAAAAATCTATTCAGAAGTGAAAAAATACTCCTTCTCATCAACCGCAAGAAATATGTGTGAAGTAGCATATTATTATATTATGGATGTATTGCATTGTCAAGAGATTTTGATAAACTAAAGTATAATAAATAATTATAGAAAAATTGCCTCCATAGCTTATGTTTCTTTTTTTGACATATATTATTACACAAATAGAATGAAGATACACAACCTTTTTAGTGTATATGCTATCAAATAAGATATGGTAATTAGTACAAGAGTTTCTGAAAATATAGAAAAGGGAAATATCCTAGCGTGTATGTATTTCTACCTAAAAAGTGATTAAAATGAGAAGACCCATAACGGGATTAAATTTTACTTCATTAAATCCTAGTATTATTATGACATATAATCTTTCTTTAGAAAAATTTATATTTGATTTAAGGATGTAAAATAATGGAAACAACTTGCATAAGATTGAGTTTTCATTTAATAAAGACATTGTCTAAGTTTAGTGTATATATCATGATAGCCAAATGAAAAAGAAAGGCCTATATCTAGTTATATTGGAGGATTTATTAATAAGAGGCTAGAGCTTAAAGCACATCTGGTCCCATTAGGAAAGAAAAAAAACACCTTGAGAATATAATAAGTTCAGCTAAAGAAAGAGGTAAAAAGATTCCAAAAAGTTTAATTTCAGAATACTCATTTGTATGCTTTGATCACGATTATCTAAATTTGAAGTAGAAAGCTTTAAAGGTATATATGAATACTTTTTATGAGAAAGCAAGAAACTTAAAATCTCTAATCTTTCTTCACGAATTAATCTGTAGAACTATTACAGCGAGAAAATATAACCTTAATCTTATTGTAGAATTTGTATCAAAAAAAGAGTTTAGAATAAAATATGAAGATACTGATTCTTTATATCTCACCTGTTCAGATAAGTATTACGAGAAATGCGATAAGACCTTCTTCAGAAAAGAACTTTCTAAAGAAGTGTACTGGGTTGAAATGGTCAAGATTACTATGGATGTGATGAAAAAGTTACACAATCAAATAAATGCCTATCTTAGGATAAAAAGTGAAATCTCTTATCTAAAGATGGCATATAAAGAAATATTATTTCCTATCTGCTTTACTAGTAAAAAGAAGTACTTCAAAATTAGGCATAAAAATATAGTAAACTTTAAGCTGAAAAAACTTTTTATGAAATAGATAGATACTGTAAAGTAAGGTAAATCCCAACTTCTCAAATTTATTAGAGATAAGATTATAAGGAAGGTTATAAATATAAATAACACATGCTCAATTCATGAAATTGTTGAAGATACTCTTAGAGAAGTGTGAAACAAGAAATGGGATTTCAATGAATTTATTGTAATGGAAACATAGAAGCCTAAGAAAAAAAATCTTTGCAATAATCACTTTATGAGATGTATGAGAAAGAGAAATGAGAGAATTCCTGATCCTGGTGAATGCTTTAGCTATGTTGTTATAAAAGATCCACCTCTCTATAATAAAAAGAGTAGAAAAGGAGACACATAGAGTTGATGATTTTATGGAGTATGTGAACATCACAAAAGAGCAAAATATAGAAATAGATATCAATTATTACTTAAGAATGACAATAGCAATATGCATACATTTTATCAATAAAAATGATAGCTATCAACTATTCTCATCAAATAGAATAATGCAGATTAAGGATTCAGATAAAAGAGAAAAGCAGATTGATACATATTTCCAAAAAAAGCAAAAAAGTACCTTGAAAAATATATTAAGAGTTTATAATAAACTTTTTAAGTACTCTTAGTTAAAATTACCACACCTCTGCTAGAATACTTGCAATATTATTTATGATTACATATTTTTTCTCATGCAATAATACTAGCTAACTTCAATTTCTATCTTTGAACTTTTAGCCTCTAATCATATAGCCTAGCCTCAGATATATCTGAAAATATAAATTGCTAGTCTAAATATATTAGTTACTTTTTTTCTTTTAGCTTGATATTCCATATATTTTATATTTTTTTTCCAACTACAATCCATATAATTGCAATTAGTAGTAAGATAAGTATAAAATATATTATTATTAGTGATATTAAAGGCATCACTTTTATGCCACCTACAGAAATTAATTGAAACATTAGATTAAAAGTGAAAAATTAGCCAGAAGGCGCTGTGTATGATGAATTATTTATAGGCAGGGATAGAGAATCTATTTCATTATACAAAGTGCCTCTTAGCTCTTTCTTTAACGCTAACTAGTCTCTAAGAGACCTATTTTCCTTTATTAATTTTAATCATTCTGAAGATCGAATATCTATTTCCCATTTAAATATGCTATTTGAGAATCCTATTCCTTTTTTCATACATTTTATTATATATTTTTTTGAACTAAGATCCTCATTCGCTTGTTCTAATTAAAGCCTAAGAGAATCAATCTCTTTGGGATCAGATGAATTTATTTGGACTAGCTCTTCTATCACTTCTCTTACTGCATCCGAATCATAGAATATCTGTTCTAGTTTTAAGTTATCTAACTTACCTTTTAATTTACATACTTTAACTTTAAGAGAAAGAATCTTGATCTTGTTAGCAAATAAAGCTTTTTGGGCCAAAGTTGCCTCTCTTTTTAATATTTTAATATTTGATTTAAGTGATTTGATTTTGGCAGTATATTTGACTTCAAGTTCATATTGACTCTCAGAATAAGACTTTCGTTCAGAAATAAGTTAGGATCTAACTTTAGTATTAGACACATTTAACTGGCTAATTTTATTTCTAATATTAATATAGGTTTACTGAAACTCCTTATCTCGCTCTGAATACTCTGAATTTTCAGCCTGCAATTTTTCATTAAAATTAATAATTTCAGAATTAAAAATGATAGCAGTTCTTAATTTTTATTTGAGCTTTTGCTTATATGCATTATCCAGTCGATGTCCTCTATTTTATATCTTTTAATATATACACATTAGATATAATCTTAGCATGATTATATAGCAGGAAAAATGCGCAAAAAAATCTTTGAAACACTTTATTATTTTTATGAATACTACTGATACTACTATATTACTAATACTAGCATATTACTGGTACTATGCATAATATTGTATATACTACTGATACTACCATATTACTGATACTAATTTTTTTGTACATTTTTTATTTATAGTGAAAAAAAATCTCTAGCAGTTATTCACTAATATGATCATATCTCCACTTAAAACACATTGTTACGTTGGGTTTTGTAACTTCAAATAAAATCTCAAAAGGGTAAATAAAACTAAGACAATTACTCAAGGAATCATGGGTGAGGATTCACAATAACGTCAAAGAATTATTCTCAATAATAAACACGTGA
>CAJVPP010003763.1:0-10819 GCA_910592005.1 Funneliformis mosseae | reverse complement strand
CGTTCAAGGCGAACGATTCTTTATCGTTCTTCTTGAACGATTTTTTTATCGTTCAAGGCGAACGATTCCTTATCGTTTTTCTTGAACGATTTTTTTATCGTTCAAGTTGAACGATTCCTTATCGTTTGACTTGAACGATTTTTTTATCGTTCAACTCGAGTCAACTCGAGTCAACTCGAATCAAGTCGAGTTTAAATTGAGTCGAGTTAAATATTTAACTCAACTCGAATTTGGCTTGACTCGCAAATCATCGAGTCAAAAAAACACCAACTTGACTTGATTTGAACTCGACTCGGCTTATCTGACTCGTGAGTTAACTTGACTCGTCCGGAACTCTAATGATAAATTTAAAATTTTTATTTTATCTTTTTATAATTATTAGATATCAAATATTTTAAATTTCATAAAATATTTTAAAAATAATTTTAAACTTACAGTTTAAGAAATAATCTGAAAAAAATTTGAAATGCATTAAAAATTTTTAGATTAATTTTATGTAATCTAAAATTAATCTAAATTAATCTGAAGTAAAAATTCTTTAAATTAATCAGAACTATTTAAAGCTTTATTTGTAATACTTACAATTAATTAGAATATAATAATACAAAGTATACTTTAATATTTATTAATTTTGATAATATTAAAATTAATTATGTTAATTTAATATTATTATAAATTATTAATAAAATAATCACATTTATTAAAATATAATTTATTTGTTAAAAATAATTGAATTAGTAATTCATCAATTTATATTAAAGTATAGTGCAAAATATTAAAAATTAGTAGGTATTTATTTATTTTATTTTTTTTAATTAATTTTATAATATTTTAGATTATTCCTTAAACTGTAAGGTTTTTGTAAACAAATTTATTTATTATTTATTATAAATTCTCTTCTAATTTATTTTATGAAAATTAAAATTTTTAAAAAATTTTTTTTTAAATTTTTTTTTAAATATATATAATCTTTTATTTTTTAATTATATAATAAATAATTTAAAATTACTTATAAATTAAAATTTTGTAATCTTTAAAAATTTTGTTATTAACCTTTGATAATTTTATTAATATTTATTTTTAATAATATTAAACATAATAGAATATTATAAAATATATTATAAAAAATAACTTAATTATTATAATTTTTATAATTTACTAAAAAAATTTTATGATTTTTATTAATAATAAAGTAATTCAATTAGTTTATAAATATATAAATTTTAAGAAAATTTTTAAAAATTATTATAATAATTAAATTATTTAAAAAAACTTCTTAATTGCTGATTCGTCTAAGATTAGTACTTTTTTATATTAAAAAAGATTTAAATTTATCAATTACATGCATAATATGGAAACTTCTAAAAAGAATAATTTATTAATAATACACAAACATTAAATAAGATTATATAATATACTAAAACAGAATCTGAAAAAAAAATCTGTAAAAAAAATTATACATTTGTATATAAAATAATAAGTTAACTATATATGTTTATCAGATTTACAGTTCAAATATAACTTAATTTTAATATTGATTGTATTTTATTTTATCATTTTTACTAAAAATAAACAAATATTAGCTTTCTAAGTTATTTTTAAATATCTCCTACTTTTAAAATATGTTTTTCTGCTTCAATTACCTGAAATACTATTGCATATTTTCAATCTTATGAAAAAAAAATAATTTAATTTGCAATAGTATTTTTCTTTAATACGCTTTCTTCTTCTATTTCTTCTTCTTATACTTGCTATATTAACTCACTTCTCATTTCTGCTGCTATCATTTTTTTTCTTAGATTAGTAGTTCTTAAATGAAATATTATTTCAAGAAGAATTTTAATATATACAGAAATACGTTTTATTAGCTCTCTAGTTTTTTGATATTATTGTAATACCTAACCTGAAATAAAATCTCAAAACTAAATAAAAATAGTTACAGATAAATTTATAAATTTTATTTTTAAAATTTAAATAGTGATAATAAAAGTAAGGTAATAGAATAATAAAATAGCATAGTTAATAATAGTGATAAATAATGTAAAAATAATGGTAGTGAAAAATAAATAAAAGTAATAGTAATAGTAAGAAGATAAAGGTAACAGGATAGTAATAATGATGCTGATAAAAGAGGTAAAATAATAATAAAATGTGTAAAAGTAATAGTTATGAAAAATAGACATATAAAAGTATAAATTATAAAAATAAGTAAGAAATTAATTGTGATAAAAAATAGGTATATAAAAGTAATTATGATGAAAATATGTTAAAAAATAGGCAAAAGTAATGATGAAAGTAATAAATGAGACAAAGGTAAAAAATAAAGAAAATAGTGATAATAAAGAATATATAAATAATTATAAAGAGGCAAAAGTAATGATAATAATAGAATGAAAGTAATAGAAAAGATAAATGTAAATTTGATAAAATAGAATAAATTAAATTACTCTTTATATTTCAAATTTAATTACACTTCTATTTGTTTTATTAAATCTTCTATTATATATTCATATATTATAATATATTTATTAGAATATTATGTTTTATTATTTATAATTTTATAATTTTATAATTTACTAAATTATTTATTTAATCTTCTACATTTTTAATAATAAAATTTATTTTAAACAAAAAAATAAATCATCTAAATTACAATGATTATTTAAATATTAATGTAAAGATATCTTTATAATTAATCCTTAGTATAGTCTACGATTTTGTGAATTTAATAAATTAAAATAATAAGATCAGATTGGGTGATTATCTGATTTTTAACAATTATTTGAATTTTATTAGAGAGAATTTTGTTTATCTCTTCAAATTCTAGTAAAGTTATGCGTAAATATATTTAGATCTTCACTATTATATTTTCAAGTAAATTTATTCTAATTTTATATTCCTGTAATTATTCTTATTTTTTGCTTTTACTTTTTTTACTTTTCTACTTGGATTACAAAAAAATTTATTTTATTACTAAAATTGTAAATATTATGAATTTATAAATAAATTTATTACCTTATACTTGATTAAGTTAAAGGTTTTCTATATAGATATCTAATAGATCTTTAATTATCTTCTCAATATCTTTACCAGAAGTGATTTTATAACTAAGTTTAACATATCAATTAATAGCATGTGTAATTTTAACAGAAAAATTTGATTATTATAATATATAATAAGTTAAAAAAAGATAAAAATAATTACCTACTTAGGTATGATGTGAATCTATAGTAGTTTTAGTTTTTCCAACATTTAAAAAATCCATTTTGAACGTATATATCATATTATTTCTTTTAATATTATAATATTATCATTAGTTTTGTATTATTATAGTATCCACTATTATCAGATATAATGGTTACAAATTTAGGTTTTCTTTTAAATGTTTTAATTACTTTATACAAAGAAATACTGTAAATTAAGCATCTTACTTAGTATCTTCACTCTAATAATTAAAGTATTAATATTGAGATTATTGATATGTTAATCTTTGATATATAATAAAATTGAATGTAAAGTCTATTCACATTTATCAAACTATTCATCTTTTGTTTCTTTTACTTTTTTAGAATTAGTATGTATTTTATAATTTACAATAATTAAGTCTCATCAGAATTAAATTAAAAAAGGATAGCAGATAATTATGTATTTAAATATACTTTATAAGCATAATATGATATAAATGCAATCAATTTTTTTTGATATTTATCAAGATTTCCATGCAGATTTAATAGTAAATAATTTTTCAAATTTTTGAAAAAAATAAAAAGACTTTCACAATTCACACAAGTATTAAAATACATTTCTTAACAATTATCAAAAGTATGTAAAAGATAATGCGATACACAAAAATCATGAATTGCAACTCTATCTTTTATTATATTTAATTTTTAAAATAATTCTTTCTAAGATAACATTATAGATTTTGAGTAGCAGTGATTAATTCATTCTATTATAATAAAATAGCTTAGAATAAAAATAATCTTGAATGAAGTATTAACAATTATTTAGAATTATCAAGATTTTATTTAAAGTACTAAATTTGTAATATTAATATTTATTAATTTTTTAATATTTGCAAATACTTGATATTCATATTCATTATATTTTAAATAAAGTCTATCTAAATTTTCTTTATATATAAAGCGTTTACCATTTAATCTTGTTATAAAGGATATTTTTGCATTCTATTAGGATATCATAAAATTAATTCTATAAAACTTTTTTATGATTTTATAAGTAAAGTACTAATAATCCACTTATATTATCAGTTTTATAAAAATTTATATTGACATTTTTATTTATAGAAAAAAAATTTAAATTGTTATAATTGTTTAGTAGTAAATTTTACTTGATAAAAATTTGGTTTATTTAGTGAAAATGCTTCATAGCTATTTATTCGTATATATTTATATAATTCTAATATAATACATCATTTAATCTAATGTTTAATTATATTAGTAAATTATTTCAATATTTACTAATATATTACAAATTACTTATGCCTAAATTTTTTTGTAGTTTTTTATAAGTAAAATCAATTGCAATACATAATATTTTGCATTATGATTTTTTTTGTTAACTTCTAATATATGATTAAAGCTTTACTAAAAGGTTAAAATTAAATTTTCAGCTAGAATATCCTTGATAAGAAGTTTTATCTATATAATAGGTAAGTAATGCATGATCTTATTTTGAATAGTTGGATTTTGACTAAAATTGATACTAAAATAAATTTATAATTAGTTATTTTATAGAATTTTTAATTTATATTAGAAATCTTTCTCAATAATATCTTTTTTTTCATAAGACCAAGGAGTTACCTTATTGACACTAATAGCATAAAGAAAGATTTACTATACACCTATCACTCTCGTACTGAATTGATAATTTTCAGAGTATATTTTATATAATTTATTATTTAGATTAATCAAAAGTCATATTTGTTTATCCTATTTTATGAATAATTGATACTAATTAATATTTGCAATTATTCTTTGTTTTAGATGAAAATCAAAAATTGATTTTATAATATTATAATATTTCTATTCTTGAGATGAATATGTTGGTCTTTTTTGTTTTTGATTTAGAGATTTTATTATATAGTTATCAATATCAAATAATTAATTCCTATTAAAATTTTTTATTTATTGTTATTGAGTATTCTAAATTTTTCTATACAATTAATTAGATTTTACTTATAAATATAATTTGAAGTTTTTGATCTTGATATACTTCAATAGTAAATAAAATTTCTTCAATTTAGAAATAAATAATGTCTGGTTATTTTCATATTTATAAATAAGAGAAGATTTGTATTTAGATCTAGTATAATACTAATCTATATACGTTGAATACTTCACTCATATATAAATATTCTTATATTTTCAAGTAAAAAGAAACAAAGAGTAAAAGAAATATCTTCATACAATTTATTTATTATTTTTTCATCATTCTATCCTATTATTAATAAATCAGAATAGTGGATTTTTATTATAAATAAACTTCAAAGATAGTATTAGTTAGATCATTTGTAATTTTCACAATATCATTATATTGATACACATAACCTAATAAAAACTATTATTATTTTTATTACTAATAATTGCTATAATAATAAATTTAAGATTGTTAAATACTGCTTAGTTATTTACTTCACTCAAATAAAAATAATTTGTAATTTTATTAGAATTAGATAAAGACTTTTACTAATAGACTATAATGATATTTTTTTAATAAGTATACCTGATAAAATAAGACTAATATTTATTTTGTATTATTTTATTATTATTTTATAGATAGAGATTTAGTATGTACGTAAGATGTAAAAATAGCATTTTTTATTATTGTAATTATTTCTGAATTTTATTATAAAATTATTATTATACAGTACTGATTTTAAACTAATTAGTAATTAATATAAATTACTATCTATATAAACTAATAGTCTATTATTTTTAAAATATTACTAAACATTTTTTCATTAATATTATATTCATTAACTAAGTTTTTATTTTTTAAAAATAATGAAGTTAATTTTTTAAATAAACTTATTTTTTATATTATAATAAAAATTTTGTATTTTTCTAGAGGTTTTAGATTGTTATATAAAGTTAAAAGTTAACTTTATTTTGGTATTTTAGAAAAATTATATAATAGAAAAAATAAAATGAAATATAAAATATACAAAAATCATTTTTATTAATATTATAAGAATGTATTTATTATATTTGAAAAAAAAACCAATATTAAAATATTATTTATAATTTAATTAAAAATTAATTTTGTAAAAAATATTATAAAAAATTTGTTATAAGAAGGATTTTTTATATATCAATATTTATACATTTTATTTTGATAAATATTATATAGTATTTAACTAATAAAATTTGATATAATTAGATTTTCTCATAATAAAATTTATATCATATTATAAATCTATTATATTGCATTATTTAATATATTAAAATTCATTATATTGAAGATTTAACTATATTTATTTATAGTTTAAAAAATAATATACTATTAAATAATTTTTATAAATTAAAAATATTTAATCAATTAAAAATGTATAAAAGTATAATATTTAAAATATTTATCTTTTAATAATTTATTAATTTATTAAAATTTAAATATTATTTAATTTTTTTAATTTAAACTTTTATTTAAAAATTAAAATATAATATAGTACTGAAAGTCTTAATCTCAACAATGTTTTAAAATTTTTTGTGAATTTTATATAATGTAATTAGTAATTGACTAATAAAAAATAAGTTATTAATTATTTTATTTGTGTATCATTTTAAAATTATAATAATTTAGGCTGAAAATTATGATTAATTACTATAATGCCAACTTGAATTATCATAAATTTCAAAAAATAATATATGTTTTAAATTTACGACTATTATATAAAAATTATCTATTTTTGAATGTCTATAATTTTTTATATAAAACTTATTTGAAAAACTGACTGGTAGTTTAATAAAGCTTATCTTAAAGAATAAAGTTACCAGTTTATTTTTTCTAGATTTTATTTTTTTAAAAAGATGAAAGATTTTAAGTGTTACATTTATATTATTAAGTATAGACTTTTTGTACTATGTATTTATTAATTTTATTAATTTTTTATAATATTTCATTTATTTATAGATTAATATAAATTATTATTTTTTTTTTTTATATATTTAATGTTAAAGTTAATAAATAATAATATTATATTTAATAAATTTTATAAAATCTAAAATAAATAACTTATAAAAAATTTCATATTTTTTTCTATTAATAAAGAAAATATCAAAAATAATTATTAAGTATAATAAATCATTATTAAACTTATAAATAAATTTTTTTTATTTCATGTAAATGTAAATGTAAATAAAACATATAATTTATAATCAAAATATAGTATTAAAATTTTTACTTTTATAAGGAAATGTAAAAAAATTTGAAATTAAGAAAAAAGAATATTATCAATTATTAAACTGAAATTAATTTTGAAAATTAAACTTATGTATATAATTTTTGTCATTTGATTGGCGCAGGAATACTACTATTTGTAAATTATCAATCAAATCATGACGATCTTTATAATCGAAAGGAACGTGTTTTAACAGGAAAGACGACACGTTTACTTTATACTAATCTTTTGCCTGAACGGTTCTCTTGCTTATTCACACAAAGAATTAGCATTCAGGGGATTTCTAATATGAATCGAGTTAGTTATACAAGGCTCTCTTTTTTTTTTAAAAAAAAAAAAATAGGGGAAAAGAAAGTTTTTCCATTATTCTTGACTGTCCTTTGCTTTTACCCACCAAAGAAATAACTTTCAAAGGTTCACATCAATAACATAAATAAGGAATAACAAAAAGAAAAAAAAAAAAAAACACGAAAAAAATAAATAAGCACAAGGATTTACACGTCAGAAATATGAGACATGCGCGTGAAACGTTTCAACTTGGCAAATATTTTAAAATGGAATCAGAACCATCATCTGATTTCTCGGTATCATCAAGCTCGACAACAACCACTGCAATTTCAACCAAGAGAAGATCAAATGTGGATTCACAAAAATTAATCGAAGAAACCAAATTAATAGCAAACTTTGCTCTCCAATCTTACGAGAATGATATTAAAAATTATAACGTCAATAATGGTCGACCGCCTTCACCTGATGAATGGCTCGGATTATGGACAGCTAATTCTGATCCAAAACCATTTGATTATTCCCTTAAAACGAATCATCTCTGTCGCAAAAGCATATCCGATCCAGCAGCGCGTGAAACTGAGGAAAGTCGACAATGGTGGTTAACAAATCTCAAAGCGGGATTACATCAAATAGAAATGTTACCCAAGAAACCAAACCTACCAAAGTATCTATGGGAGAAAGTAGCGTTGTCTGAATATGTGAATTTTGAAGATTTTACAAAAGACGGGATTGCAAGTCTATTCGAACATCAAGATTTCGAAATCCAAATTCATGATGTCTCATGGAGACAAACTAGTCCAATTCAGAGCTGGATGGAATGGAGTAGTGCATTTAGAATTTATCAAAAAGCGGTTACGATGCTTTACCCTCATCGACATGAAGAATTATGTGAATACGATTCACATATCATACAAATGACCACCCAATACCCTTTCGAAGCGGTTTATAATTATGATATGGCAAGAAGGCTTCGCGTTGTTGAAGATAGAACTTTAACGCTCAAGGTACACCAGAACGATTTGAGTTTGCATCACCTGATTTCTCAAGTGATGCTCAAAACCGAACCTGAACAAGATGAATCAGATCAAACGGAAGAGCAAGAAATATGTATCAATTGGAATAAAGGCCGATGCTCGGGTCCTTATTGTAAGCGAGCTCATGAGTGTCTTAACAGTGAATGTAGCGGCGATCATCCAAAATTATATTGTCCGGTCAGACCGTACACGAACAAAAGTAGGAGAAGAAATTATAGATATTAAAATGTAAAATTTTTTTAGGTATGAAATTTAAATTGTACACAATCATTTTCAAATGAAAAATATAACCTACTTGAATATACTTTGATGCATCATTGCATCATTTGATTTCATTACACGTTTCTAATTTTTAATTTTTAAATTTTTAAATTTTTTTTTTTTTATAAAAAAAAAAAAGTCGATGGATGAATGAAACAAAACAATGATTTACCTTTGTTTGACATTCAAGAAATAAATTTTTCTTGAAAATAAAAAAATAAAAAAATACTGCGCCTCAATGTAACACGCACATCTTTTGTTTTCCATAATGGATCTTTGATATTAATCTTTATAAATAACTTTTATTTACGTACCACTCATATCGAAAACACGAAGAATTTATGCATCTCATAAAATCGAACAATTTAAAACCTTTGTAACCTAAATTAGAAAGAAGGGATGATTGTGACTTTCGTATCACCAGTTCTTCTATAAATGTTACGATTATCTCGCGGATAGAAAAGCGTGGAGTATGTTCATATAAACTCAACATCTTGAAGTATTTACACCCAAGAAATTTTTTTCCTAAAATCATAAATAACAAATAATATACGTATAATATATTTAACTTTGTAACAAAAAATTTTCATAAAATGAAATTTTTCGTGTATATCGCATTGATAATTACCTTGTTCATCAATTTGAATTTGGCCTTTTCCACTTCGCAAAGGCATGCTTTTCGTTGTCGTAAGTGTTTTTATATTTCAACTCGTCAAAAATATTTCTAAATTCTAATCATGTCTCCTCATAGATCAAGAACCTTGTCCACTTCGGAGGCCAAGTCCAATCATAAGGAAAGGACCATCAACAGATGAATCAATCACACAATAAAAATTTATCCTCCTTTAGCATTCTTATTAAATTTATATGATAAATGCGTTTAATGTTCTTATTTACTCATTCTCTAGATATAAAATCGCGTCTCTCTCTTTTTTTTTTTTAATCTTGGAATTAAAAAATATTTTAATTTGAAGTAATTCACTTAAATTACAAAAAAAGAAAAAATATTAATAATCAAAAATCAGTTCTCATTGTATTAATCATAAATGTATGAAATAAGCGCGTAATTGATAGAATTAAATGATACATCTCACACATTCATTTAATACACTAGATTAATATTGTGATACAAATAGCAATTGGCATTGTTTCTATTATATGGGAAGATTGATAGGAAAATCTGTTCTGAGAATTTTTTAATTAAAAATAAAAAATTCTCAGAACTTGATTTTCTTAGCAATCTTCCCATAAGTTGTATTCTTGTTGATTTTGATATCATTATAATAAATTTTCTTTCTCGTTTTGTTATTGATATGCTTTTAAACTTTATTATTTTTTATAAAGATCATAGAAACTAAACTATTTAAAAAAGTAATTCGCGCGAACGTGATATAGAAAAAAAAAATGCTCTCAAAAGTCAAAACTTCAAAAAAGATTTTTTTTTTTTTTAAAAAAAAAAAATTTCTCCCTCAAGAAATTTTATTTTTTGTTGATATCTATATAAATAACTGTTTATATGTAATTATTGTTTCTTTTGAATTTTTTTGAATTTTTATAACTATGTACAATATATTATATATATAAATAAATAAATCATATTACGTGAGGGGCGATGAAAAAATAAATACGATAGAAAAACTTCGAATGGGGAGGGTGCATTTTTTTTCATAAGGTTTTTTTTTTTTTTTTTTTTTTTTTTTTTTTTTTTTTTTTTTTTTTTTTTTTTTTTTTTTTTTTTCTTTTTTTTTGTTTTTTTTTTTTTTTTTTTTTTTTTTTTTTTTTTTTTTTTTTTTTTTTTTTTTTTTTTTTTTTTTTT
>CAJVPP010003762.1:0-10822 GCA_910592005.1 Funneliformis mosseae | reverse complement strand
TATTGTTAATGCAAAAAAATTATAAGTTTTATATTGAGTGAAAAAGTGTGCGGATACTTTTGTCCACCCTCTGTATATCACACATATACTATAGGGTTAGCATAGAAAATTTTTTTTCCTAGAAATTACTACTTTTTACCTGTAACACTCGTAATACTAATTAAGAAAGAAATAAAATAGTCTAATAACCTCAAGAAGTATAAAAAACCTGTCACAGGTTGTGTTACAGGTTAGTATATGAAATCTGTAACACTTGTAATATCTTTAAATTTTCAAATTAATATACTTTATTATTGAAGATATGTAAAAAATAATTATTTTAAAATATATACAGCATCAATGGAATCTGAAAATTATTCATTAAGATGGCATAATACTGAATTGCAAATTGAGCTTATATTAACTCGTAAGATTTTAAATATGCAATTGAAAATAGATTCATTAAAAGAACAAGTTAACAAGCTTAAAGAATAATGGTCTAATAACATCTCGTAAAATTATATATTGAATCATGTGATAATAATTTGAACTTCAAGATGCGAAAATGGCATACTTATACTGGTGTAATAGTTAAATCGCAAATAGTACACTTTCAGCAATCAAATGGGTCAGGCTAAGAGACATAATAACTCAGCATCCAAACAAGCATATGGAATTGGTGAACTAATAGAACTATACTAGTTCCTCACCACTTCTATGACGCTACTATGGTGCTAACTTGGATCCTTCAGATTATGTGCCTAAAAGATCAATCAAAAATTATACCATAATACTGATCAAATTTAGACGTAGATTTACATCAAATTTACTGTATCACCTATCACCTTTTTTTACACGATTTTAGCATCTAGAAAGGTAACCAAATAGGTGTAAAAAGAAAGCACTCTAATATAGAATTTAGTATCCAATCAGGCATAGGAGGCCAGCATCCTTAACATAAAACCAGATATCCAAATAGCTACAGAAAGCTAGTATTAACAATATAGAATTTATCATCTAAACGAATTAGGAACAAGAAGAAAGCAGACACTATTAGATTATGACATTACCATTAAATTAAAGCATTCTTAGCCACTATTAGACTATGAAATCACTACCATAATATACAGGAAACGATTAAAATAATGTTGTAAATACAAAGAAGCTACCCATAAGAAGGTTATAAAATTACTATCAGATTATGAATAGTAGGTTATGAAGTTACCACTAGATCATGTAATTAGATTATAATATCACCATTATTTTATGAAGATACTAGCAGACTATGAAGTTACCATTATATTATAAAGATACTAACAGATTATGAAGTTACCATTATACAGAGGGTCGTCAAAGTCTCTGAACACCACTTTTTAGATACGATTCAATATTGACAATTTCATATGACTTAGCAATTCTGCGATCATATGACGTTTTAAATCTTGTTTACATGAATCGTACTTTAAAAATACATTTCAAAATGGTGATGGTAGTTTTCAGGAGGATAATTATCTGCCTCACAATACGAAGCAGGCGAAGAATTTTCATGCAGAAAATGATATGCACGTTCTTTCATGGCCCGCTCAAATCCAGTCATCAGCCTGATCAAAAATCTGTGAGCTAATGTCAAGAAAAGCATCCGTGATTTGAAAAAATGCCTTCTAACATTGCTGAACTAGAGTGGCATATTAAGAAGTCATGGAGAGAAATTTTCATACATACTATCGAAAATTTGGTCGATAGTATGCCACAACGAATTTAGGCTATAATTAAAACAAATGGAAGCCTGACTAAGTACTAATTAATTATTACGAAATTTACTTTATGTCATTTTTAATAATTATTTAATAATTTCTTTATTAAATTTTAAAAATTTTAAATGAATTATTGTGCCAAAAAGTGGTGTTCAGAGACTTTTGGTGGCCCTCTGTATTATAAAGATACTGACAGACTATAAAGTTACCTTCATAACCTAATCTAAGTCGCATATGACTTCATGATATAATTATGTCATAAAGTCATATGTGACTGCAATCTATCTTGAAAATAGACAAAAAAGACAATTAATTACATTAAATTTTTGATCTATTTACTAATATAATTTAAGGTTCAATGTTTATGTATACTGTCTCACAAACATATTTGAGGAAAATCTTCAGACTAAAGGATAATTACTTATATAATTTATCAATAGTCATAATGGCATAAATATTAAGTATTATTATGTTATATTTATATATATATGTTTTTTACCTATCTTTTATTAATGTTACAGAATATTCATTTTAAAACTAATATCTTAATTTATGCAAAGCAGAAAGACTATCAATATAACATTTATAAATTTCAGTGTAGATGATTAAAATGATTAATTTTATAGATTTTGCAAAGAAGAAATATATGTAACTTTTGCTATATTTTTTTTTGATTTATCTTTTTATAACTAAGTTATTAATAATATGTAAAATGATTTTAAACTTTATATACTTAAGGGAATAAAAAATATTTATTATTAAAATATTAAAATATCACATGCTCCAATGTTACTTCTACAACCAACATCATTACCAACAATATAATATATAAAATTTTTCTATTACTTCAATTTATAGGTAATGAATAAATCATTTGTTCAATTATTCTAGATGAAGATTGTATGTAATTAAGATTTATTTACATTTTAATGTAAAATTTATATGTAGTTAGGATTTATTTTGACAATTGACTAGTTGTTATATAAACTCTATAATTGATTCATACAAATTAATTTTATTCTGCTATATTATACAAAACTCCAACTTTTTAATAAAAAAATTTTAATGTTTGACCAGATCTTTACTAAATTATTCTTGCCACATAAAATATGATTTCATCTCATCCGTAACATCATCTATAATTCCTCCAATGTTACTTCTAATGGTAAATACACAATGCAAAGGTTGAATTTTAAAATGCAATAATACTATATTTCCGCTCAGAGATAATGTGGAACTACTGATCTGACTAGGATGATTATACTGAGATGCTGCAATAGCTTCTCTGTCAATAACTTCAATAACTTTCCAACTTCCCCTTCTGCTTCCAATTCCACTTGTATTAACATTAAACTTTTCATTTATCCCATCCTCCAATCTTTGCTTTATAATTTCCATATTGTTTATAACCAATTCTCCTACCACTTCTTCCTGTCCTTCATTAGACAAATTTGTCCAAAATTTCTCATAATCTTTTATGGTCATTTGGATAGGGCTTAAATGTCGTAGTATATTCTCTAAAAAAAGAATTTAAAAATATATATATATATATATATAAATACACTGCTAAGAAATAATATACTTACTATTCATAAGCAGAGATCCCCTAATATTACTATATGTTTCTAAGAATGTAGATTCGGTCTTTGCATGATGTTGTGAAGCTCCCTAACGAGAACAACAATAATGTTATTATAATTTTATTAATTATCTTAAAATGGTCGTACATACCATGCTTTTCCGGGGATGATGTTTGGGGAGATTACCGCTTCTACTAACATCCACGGAATGTCCATAAATTGAAGAATTCATTCCCTCGTTTGTTCCAACTCCATTAAATAAAGCCGAAGCTAATCTATCCTTTTCATGTGTGACAACATTCTTTGCCGTAATTGATGTTATAGGGGTAGTCTAACATATAAAGTGGAATATGTTAGCATAAACATTTTTACATTTCTTGAGATTGTAAGTTTACCTTGACTGATGTTCTCAAAAACGGATGAACGTTACTCGATGAACTATTCGCTGGCCTGTTTTTTTTTTAAAAAAAAATATATATTAAAATTTTTACATGGAACAATTCTCGCATATATTTAACGTTTTCTTAAAATACTCTTACTCTTCGCTAGAGATGGCCGATAATGTTGGAGAAGTAGAAACGATGCTAAATTAAAAGAGTATATTTAATTAAGGGGTATATAACTAAACATTTAATAATATAAGCGGTTTAATAAAGCAATAGATTACCGTAATGACTGCTGTTGAATCGGTTTGTATCCGGTACGGCTCCATTTCAACGAACTTGGTGACGTTACTACCCTCGCAACAGACGCCATTAATGACTGCCTATTTTTTGATGACTATTAAAAAATTTTTTTTTCTAAAAAAAAAAATCCAAATTTTTACCCAGATTTCAGGCTTACCTTCCATCGAATTCTTCATAATCTCCATAATCTCCAGGCGAAAGCGTATCTTGTGACACGCTCATCCACGCCAACTGACCTGGAGTTACAGGTGGATTTCCGCTCCAACTAGATAAAATGCCATCATCAATTGGTGATGTGGCAAGTCCCGAGTCTCCATATCTCGGTTCACTTAAATTTGAATTAGAAATTGATGATTGGTTCCGATAATATGGTAATGTTGGTTTGTCGTAAGCTTCATATCGAATTTCTATCGGTTTTTTTTCGGATTCTGATGTAAAAGATTTAATCGGTCGTTCATTTATAATGTTTAGAATATATCACAGCCTAAATATATTCTTACCGGATGTTTCCTTGCTTCGAACAATTGGTATAGGATTATAAGGCTTGGCTCCGTCTTTCAAAGCTGTTTCAACAAATTCATCAAGAAACGAAAGTGTCTCGTCAATCTATAAAAATAAATAAATTGATTAATTAGAATATGAATTCAAGAAAATTCCAATTTTTAAAATATTAATAGATATACAGTGATTTCGTCGGTATATGATGGTTCCAGTAACTTGTTCAAAAGTATCAAATCATCTGCTAGTATAAGAAACTCTCGACTTCTCTATAAAAACGCAAAAAAAAAAAAAAAAAAAAAAGGTTTAAAAATCATCTTTTTTTTTTTTTAAAAAAAAAAAAGTAATGGCACGTACTTGTTTGATATCACTAGAAGAAGATTCTCTACACCTAGCGACAGCTTCCATAACTTTATCTGAACAATCTTTTGTCTTTGACACATATTTAAGTAAAGCGGTAATTATTGAACTTTGAAGACCACGGGTAGCTTGAACGCATAAAAATTAAGTTAAATCTTTATTTTTTCACTTCAAACGTAATATTTAACATTATACGAACCATACTCCTTATTTAATAATTCACAGAACGTATCGATAACTTTCTCGGATTGCGCATCTGAATGATCCATGAATTCTCCCAGCACCTATTTTAACAAAAAAAAGTTTTTAAAAAAATCAAAAACTAATATCAAACAAACCTTTATAAATGTAAAAAATAAATACTCTGACAGTCCAGGTAAGTAAACTCAAAGAGGTATTGCTTAAATCTTTGTCCAAGACTTTTAAAGCTTCCACGAAAGCACATTTACGTAATTCACTGTCTTTCTTGGTATCTTCAAAAATAAGTAAAGAAAAACTGATTAAAAAATGAACCACATTCAAAGATTCAAAAAAAAAATAAAAATGAAAACAATAATATTTTCTTCAACCACTTCTAGTTACATACTTTTAGACATAATCAAAAAAACGAAATCTCCGGTTTTTTCTTGAACCAAATCTCCAGCAATTTCGAATGTTGTAATTATGGACTTTATCATCCACTCTGAATCAGAAGAGAATGTGTAAAATAACATAAATTCGATTAAAGATAACGTAGGAAAATGTTAAAAAATCGAAGTGACACCAAAATTTCTAAAGGATATTTTTCAGTTATTTGAATAATTCTATCAACTAATAAATTACGCAAAAATTCATCGGTTGCTGAAGTATTGCGTAATGCTTCAATCATTTTTTCCACGATGATGACCACATTTTGTGAATTAGCCATCTTATATAATAAATCCAATGTCTAAAAATTTATTTATATATTTTCACATATATTCAGTAAAGAAAACGAAATCATGATAAATAAGAAATAACACATTTAAATTAGGTGTAATAGACAAACCTTTCGTTTGAGGGAATCGTCTTTCTCTTCTAAACAATCAACAATAACTTTCATTTGCTCCTCTCCACACCATTCACCTTCAGCCCACCAAATAGGATCAACTTCAGATAATGCGATCAATCCCAAATATTTTAGATTATGATTATGTGATTTTAAGAAGCGAGTGATTATACTGAGTGGGTTAAGATGCGATGGTTTATGAATGAGGGCCCTCAAGACTTGTGGATGTAATCTTGCTAACGCGCGAATGCATTCAAATATTATTGCTATACATTTTTTTTATTTATTAATTTAAAATTTTGTTGAAATTGTAAGTAAATTGATTATTAAAAATAAATAATACCGTAAGCACAATCTACACCATTTTCGGCCTTTTTCAAAGTATGGACAATCAATTGTCCAACTTCCGAACTTACCCTAACAAAAATAACACGAAATTTTAATTAGTATGATTTTAACAAAATTTAAAGAATTGAAATACTTGCTTTTCATCATCCTGCGCCAGCATTCCCATCATTTCAATAACCTTTACTTGAATCCAAGGAGCAGGAACTCCATGATAATCATAATTTCTAGGCAAATATCTATCAAGCACTTGTTCGAGAATATTTACGAGTACAGGAACCAAATCTTTGAATTTACTCGGATCTTTCTAAGAGGAAAATGTTAAGTCTTTTCGCAAGGAAAAAATAAAAGTTTATTTTTGTTCAATAAACTATACGATCGATACCTTTACAAAATCGACAAAAAGACATAAAATGGCTCCTAATACGCCCGGATCTCTTGTAGTTAATATTTGACGAAATCTCTCGTCAAGATGTTCAATCATTTCAGGCGTGTCATGAAATAATCTGTGAAAAACCATGATAGCTTTCTTCCGAACTGTATCTCTTATGAATAAAAAGAGTCAATCAGCTTAATTATAAACGTATAAGGGAGAACCATATCTTTACATTTACTTTGGATGAGATAATTTCTCTTCAACTAATCCAAATACTGCTGGAATCATTTCTTTGTTTAATAAATGACATAATACGGTCAGTGCAGCACATACTTCTAGATAATTGCTACTCCTTAAATCCTAATAAACAAATAATATAAGCTAAATTAATTAATTTTGATTTTATTTTTCATGACTTAAATTTTAATTACCTTTTGTATTGTATTAATTAACATTATACTAAATTGATGAGTTTCATGCAAGAATAGAGAACATGCTAGATATCCTATAACATTTAACAGTTTTTTTTTTTTTTTTTTTAATATTTTTTAATTAATAATTTATTAATATTTAATAATTTACAAATTTCAAGTAATAATCGTTAATAAATCTCTAGATCGATGAAGCTTTATAAGTAATACAACTCACCAACTCTTTTCTCCCATAATCCTTTTGCACTTTGAGCCAAATTAACAGCATGAATATGACCAAATTCAACATTATATCCCAACATTTCACAATAAATTAATCTTGTTATGTAATCTTTCATTTTATACTAATTATGTAAATCCCAAATTATAAAAAACGATTTTTTTTAAAAAAAAAAAAAATATAAAAAGAAATTATTATAAGGTTCGAAAAGGACTTATTAAAATACCGTCGAGACATCTGGTTGATTTAATTTATTTTTTAGATAGGTAAGTTCCTCTGTTACATATCTATCTTCTTCCTTGATTAATTGAATTAATTCAAATTTCAATATACAATAATTTTTAAATATCTTAAATATATATATTGAAGTATCACTAATTAACCTGTTTACTTATAGCTTCTCCAACTTTAGTAACAAACTCAAAGAATCCTTTACTTAAGCCAGAAGTTAAAAACGTAGAATTAAGTATTGTGGGTAATTGTGAAGACATCATTTCAACGAAAATAAATTAAACTTTTTTGTGAAACTTGATCTATTTATTACGAATGAACTGTGCAACGTCAGTATTGACTCTTTCTTTTGCTAGCTAAACATGGCAAATCGATTACCTGCAGAATGTTGGGAGGAGATATTCGAGAATTTAGATATTGGCTCGCTTCATACTGCTATTCTAATAGATAGAAGAACTTTTTCTGCAGGAATTAGAAAATTATGGAGTAATCCTTTCGAAGTTTTTGAAATTTCAAAATCTAAGAAAATATGGAAAATTTTAAATGTATACTTATCATATTTATCACAAGAAACTAAAGATTTTCTTTTAGGTTTTTCGATTGATATTGATGAATTATCTATAAAGAAGCCGATTTTTCCTTATGTGACTTTATTGAAAACATTTCATTTGGCAAACGTGGATCGAGCGATTGCACTTTGGATGGACAAAAGGAAATATTATTTTTTTGATGATGATAATGTTAGAATAGCGAATACTATCTTGAGAGAATTAGTAATTGTATTCCTTAATCAATCAAATCTCACAAATATTTGTGCTGAAAAGTCATTCTGTACTGATGAACAAAGATTTGATTCATTTTTTATTTCTTTTGCAAGACTTCCAAATGTACAAAGTGGATTATCAAATTTGAGTTCATTCCATTGTGAAGGTTGTCTCCCTTCAGAATTCTATCTTGCCTTGGCCGAAATATGTCATTCTATTACAGATATTAGAATTAAATGTGGATGTGTTGACAGCGTTGGGTTAAATGCTTTGATTAAGGCTCAAGAGAAAGGGTTGGTTTCTTTCTCACTTGACGCAAGTACTGACATGCCATTGCTTATGAAAGCTTTTTCCAATAAATATGACACATTAAAAAATTTAACGTCCTTGGGGCGTTATAGGGTTCCTCTCACGGCATTTAGAGAATCACCTTTGGAATCCCTTATCATCAAAAGTTATGAACGCGTTAGAAAAGATTATTTTGAACCACTCATGACAAATCCCGTTCAAAATCTTTGGAAATTAGAAATTGATCTTGTTGGATTACAAATTGAATCACTTATAACTATAATTGAAAATTCTGGATCAACCTTACAAGTAATTCATTTAAAATGGCAATATGTGATCGATGGATATAATGCTCCTACCCTTTTCACATCAATAGCCAATAATTGTACTAAATTAAATTCTTTAAACATCGCTGTAAATTCTAAAACTGTTTTACAATTACATGAAATTACACGCTCAAATCCTCTTATTAAAAGTCTTACTTTACGAGGTGATACTATGCCGGGTCATAGAATAGATATTAGTGAAGGAATTATTCAATTGGCAAATTCTGAATCATTTCCAAAAAAATTAGAGTTGCTACAATTGAATTATGATGTCATGATCAAAAATTCTGATGCTTTGGATATTTTCTTTTCAAATGCTAAAACTTTTTTGATTAAACCTTTGAAATTTCAAATTACTGATGGTTTCGTCGGCAATAATCTTATTCATAAAAGTTCTGACTACTTTCTAAAATATGGTGATATTTTGGAAAAAGATTCCATATTTTGGGGGATAGAAGGATAATTGGCATATTTTACTACATAAGGTAAAATCATTATTTTATTTTTTTTTTTGATTAAATAAGCTGTGTTTTTAAATTTTTATTTAGAATAATTTCTTTTTTATTTTTATTTTTACTAGTCATAAGCATTTTTTAAGAATTTTTTTTTTTTTTTATTTACTAACTTTCTTCTTTTAAAAGTGAATCTTATATTCTCTTAAATATCTATTTACTGTATATTTAAATGTAAAATTATTCTTTATTTTACTATATCATTTTTTTTATATGAGTGATTTTTTATTTTTTTTAAATAGATTAAGTTTTTTTTATTATATATATTCTTTTAAAAATTTTTTTTATATAAAAATTTTTTTTTAATTTTTATTTAAAGAGAATTTTTATTTTTTAAAAAGGCATGATAAAATTGAGGGATATCTGATGATAGAGAAAACTAGTTTTGGCACTTATCCTTTTAAATAGTGAGCATTACAGAAATCATGCTTTCTAATCTTATCACAATTAGCAAAAAAGTACTTAGCTATTCTAGCAACATTTGCTTTCAGTGAAAGATTGTTCTCTGATGCTGGTAATGTTATAACAGTTAGGCGTATCAATTTAGTGCCATCTAATTTTGAACATTTAGTATTTTGTAAATGAAATTGGCGTCTGATTGGTAAGATTTTTTCAGAATCTGAATAATTTGATTAGATCATAGGTCATATAGTTAAACTGTGCAGGATCAAGATGAGAACATGATGCGTAAAACAAATATTTTGTGTTATACATATTGTAGATCATTAATAAATAAAACATTTTTGTTCTAGTATGATATTGTAAATGTAATTGAATAAAAATTTTATAAAATTATTATTGATTAGGGAATAGAAATTGTTTAGTTCGAAGTTTTATAAATATTTCTTAAATATCATATTTTTTTATATATACCATGTGATTTAAATGACATGCTAAGATATATTTATGATTAACAATACATATTGCAAATTTGTTTAAAGGTTGTTATTTATCGCTGATGTTACCAACACACAATTTTAAAATTTTCTCAAACTTGAGTTCAATCTGTATTGAAATTTTGCTGATAATTTCCACATAGAATTGTTAAAATTTAACAAAATTTAATTAATTATTTAATGGAATATTTAATAAAATATTTATAACATTAAATAATTTAATAAAATTAATAGTTTCTGACTGATTTGAATTGAATTTATATTCATTTATAGCAAATTTGAGTTGAACTCAAGTTGATTTTGAGCAAATCTTTTGATATATATCACTGAAGATGATATATTATATATAGATCTGTAATTATACTGATTTGTTTATTTATTATTTACATAATTATATATATATATATTTTATTTCACAAATAAGCTGCAGAAAATTATTTATTACAGTAGCGGTCATAAGTATCTGACCGCCTCTAACTCTGGCTACAAGTAAGTAAATTCAAAATTTTTTTTTATTTAAAAATACATAACCAATTAACTAAAATTAAT
>CAJVPP010003761.1:0-10822 GCA_910592005.1 Funneliformis mosseae | reverse complement strand
AATTCACTTATTAATTTTTTTTATAATTAAAAAATTAAAATTAGTTATAAATTTAAAAGTTGCGATAACTTTTTTTTGGTCCAATACTTTTGACTAGGGAGTGTACAAATTTTACAACATGATGTAATATTTCAAAACCAAGGAAAAAAGCCACAAGCATCAGTTGATTTTCAATTAGCAATATTTCTTCGACGTATTAGTTCTAAAGATAATATTATGGGTATTTATTCTAGATTTGAAGTATCAGAAGGTACTGTAATTCTTTATGTAGATTGTGTAATAAGAGCTATAAGGAATAAAAAATCAGAATTTATTTAATGGCCTAAAGATAATATTAGAACAGTTGTTCATACAGGATTTCAAAATATTGGTGGGTTTCAAAATATTATTAGAGTAATAGATGAAACTCATTTTATTTTAAATGAAGCATCTACATAAGATCTAATAGCATTTTTTACAAGAAAAAAAGATATGCAATTTAATGTTAAGGAATTGTTGATTTTTGCAGAATTTTTATTCATTATGTAATTGAATGGCCTGGATTGGTATATAATACACGAGTTTATACTAATTCAGATTTTTATCTCAATAGAACTGAATATATTCAAGATGAAGATTATGTGCTAAGTGATTTGGCATATCTAATTTCTCCTTTTTTGATATCTCCTTTTAAAAATCCTTCTAATCATAGACAATGTCAGTTTAATTTTATTTATTCAAAGTATAAGGTTGTTGTAGAACATGCATTTAGTAGATTAAAAGTTAGATTTAAAGCTTTAAAAGAAATATCTGTAAAAGATGTAAAAACAGCTATTAATTTAGTTGATTGTGCAATATACTTACATAATTTTCTTGAAATTTGTGGTAAAATTTAGGAAGTTCGAGACAATGATTATTATTATGATAATCAATATGATTTTGAAAATGAAAGTGATGAAATTTTAAAGTTAGAAGGAGAATTTAAAAGAGATGCAATGTTGAATCAATTTGTTGCCTAAATAATTAATAAAAATTAACTTTACAAATAAATTTAAAAATTAAAAATATTTTATTTGATTAAATTAACAATAAATCGATATTTAATACAAATTGAATGATAAAAAAATAATCTTTCGATTATGAAAGATGATGATGGATCATTCGATACTAATCGATGATGGCGAATCATTCAATACTAATCAAACGATATAAAAATCATCTTTTAATTATGAAAGATGACGAATCATTCAATACTAATCGAACGATATAAAAATTATCTTTTGGTTCTGAAAGATGATGACAAATCGTTCAATACTAATTGAATGATAAATAAATAAATCATCTTTCAGTTCTGAAAGATGATGACGGATCATTCGATACTAATCAAACAATATAAAAATTATCTTTTAGTTACAAAAGATGATGACAAATCATTTAATACTAATTAAATGATATAAAAATCATCATTCAGTTACGAAAAATGATGACGAATCATTCAATACTAATTGAATGATATAAAAATCATCTTTCAGTTATGAAAGATGATGACGAATTATTCAATACTAATCGAATGATATAAAAATCATCTTTTGGTTCTGAAAGATGATGACGAATCGTTTGATACTAATCAAATGATAAATAAATAAATCATCTTTTGGTTCTGAAAGATGATGACAGATCATTCGATACTAATCGAATGATATAAAAATCATCTTTCAGTTACGAAAGATGATGATAAATCGTTCAATACTAATAGAATGATATAAAAATCATCTTTTAGTTATGAAAGATAATGACGAATCATTCGATACTAATCGAATGATATAAAATCATCTTTCAATTACGAAAGATGATGACGAATTATTTGATACTAATCGAACAATAAATAAATAAATCATCTTTCAGTTCTGAAAGATAATGACAGATCGTTCAATACTAATCGAATGATATAAAAATCATCTTTCGATTATGAAAGATGATGACGAATCATTCAATACTAATCGAACGATATAAAAATTATCTTTCAATTATAAAAGATGATGACGAATTGTTCAATACTAATCGAACGATAAAAAAATCATCTTTTAGACTGAAAGATGATAACAAATTATTTGATACTAATCAAACGATAAAAAAATCATCTTTCAGACCAAAAGATGATGAATCGTTTGATACTAATCGAATGATAAAAAAATCATTTTTCAAATTGAAAGATGATGACGAATTGTTCGATACTAATTGAATGATAAAAAATCATCTTTCAGTCTGAAAGATGATAATGCATCATTCGATACAAATCAAACGATAAATAAATAAATCATCTTTCAGTTTTGAAAGATGATGACGAATCGTTCGATACTAATCGAATGATAAAAAAATTATCTTTCAGTCTGAAAAATGATAACGGATCGTTCGATACTAATCAAACGATAAATAAATCATCTTTCATCTTAAAAGATTATAACAGATAGTATAAACGTATAAAGCTGACACTTCAAAATCAGATTATGAAAATTTTTATAATCACACATTAAATATTTAGACAAAAAATTATTAAAAATCATAATTCCAAAAAAATGCTTTTATTTTATTTATTTATTTATTTATTCTTTGAAAAAAAACTCTTTCTGCTGATCCCCAATTTCAATATGACCAGAAAAAAAATGGAAACAACAATAACAACAACAAGTCTAACAAGATTCGCTCTTCTTCCTCTAACAACGACAAACAGCAATGACCTGCTAAGAAACAGTTTATTGAACTTTCTCAACTAACTGAAGCCTTGTCTTTAAAAGACATGTCAAAAAATGTCACATCCTTCGATATAGAACTTGACATGACCGCTCGACCACTTAGCAATAAAGGAAAAGCACCTAAAACTTCCTTGTCCTCTCCTAAAACCCCGATAGACATTGACCAAGCTTTTGATGCCACTAAAAACGGCCTTGATAATGACAAAAATAAAGCAAGTGGTATTCACCTTGAACAAGAAACGAAAGCTTCAATTTACTTCGCCTACTGCGTTGCTGAACGTTTCTTCTCAGCCAAAATCAATCAAAAAAAACAGAACGAGGCGTGTGACATATTTGCATCATATTATGCCTCTTTCATTAGTACATCAGTACGCACTCACCCTGATGACCCTAACAAAAAAATTGTTCAAATTGGATTTACCTCGTGCGATGAAGCCAATCATGCAGTCACCCTCAAAATTCCTTATTTGGATAATGACACGTTTTCATCCCTGATCACTAAACCAGCTGCAAAATACATTCCAGATTTGTCGATCAGAGTAACAGAGATCCTGATCTCTACCACAGAATCAAACTTGAGATCTACATTCTCCTTTTTCAGAAAGATCACTAAATGTACTATGTCTACCAAAAATTTATGGCAACAAGCAACAATTACTTTTGAAGAAAACACAGACATGACCACCCTTAATAAACTTAACAGTTACTTCGTCCTAAAAGACCTTGTTCGAGTTTATCCTTACACAATATCGAATGAAGATGTCAGGAAAAAATCCCAATTTTCCCTTAAACTCATGAACTTATCTTTTGACACCAATGGCCATCATTTTATCTCGATCGGCAATGCAATTGATGCTATTGCTTGGGTCATTCCTAAATCACGTACTAACTATCGCAACCTTCAGTATGCTATTTTTACTTTAAAGACAAAGAAACGATAGACGTCGCCAAAAACGGAGAGACTTTCTATCTTAATAGAAAAAGATTAATCTGGGCAGACCCGAACTCAAAGTTATGTTTCATTTGCCAAACTCCTGGTTACCAGTCATAAAATTGTCAAAAAAAGAGATCATCCCCTAGGGACTGCTAAACTTAATAGCTCTACTAAAGATTCTAACCGGCGTAATTCTGCAATTATCAGGTCCTTATCAACAAATTTAAACCATTTAATCCTAATAAATCGACATCAAACACAATGGATCAAACCAACAAAATTCTATTAAAACAAAATAATGACCCAAAGAACCCAAATACAAATCCTAAACCTGTAAATACTACTCCCAAACAGCCAATTAACAAACCAAATCCCCCTCCTACTTTTCAGTCTAACAAACCCAAGCAACCATTTAACAACAAGGGTGAAAAAACCTTAGATGCAAGTATCCATGCTTACAGTTCTTGAGCGGATGACTACGATCATAATTATAATTACCGTCATCCTAATGACAACAACGGTCAAAATGAACAACCTGATATGCTAACTAAAATTTCTAATCAACTTGAAACTATTGCAAGCCAGTTAGCCAAAATGGATCGTGATATATACTGCACCATTGAAAGAGTTAAAGCTATCAAAACTGTTCTTAATATTGATACGCTTTTACCCACTAGGCCGATCTACTTAATAATCACTTTAATGAAAATAGCATGAAAACTGAAGAAGAACCTAAATTTGTAGTTGGCCCTAACATCAAAGATAATATAATCAAAAAACAAGTCGTCAAAATCATCCACCTTAAAGAAGAAAACGTCTTATTAAAAACCAGTTTAGAAGACAACTTCTTCAAATTGAATAATGCAAGTTTGACCATCGTGAATATGCAACACCTTCTCCAAACTCAACTCAAAATCAACCCTAATGCATTTATTGATATAGCTGAGGTGACCTCACCCTCCAGCTATATCAAAGATGTGAATGGAGTTTTCGCCCCGCCCTTACCTAAATATCTCTAATGATTAGTACAATAAAGGATGATAATAGAGCTGGCCCTAGAAGCTTAAAGAACACAGATACTACTAATTTTTTTAACAACAATTTAGATAACCCTTCGATCAATAATTTTCCTCGTATTAATATCACAACACACAATGTTCGTTCATTTCTTCAATTGCACAAACAACAAGCGTTAATTAACCACTACAACTTTGACAAATTAGACATCATTGGCATTCAAGAAACAAATTTTAAGTCAAGTAATGACGTCCTCAGTTTTAAGAACTCGACCCCGTCTCAATATACTTTCTTTTTTAACTTTGAAGATACTCAAAGATCTGGCACAGGTGTCAGACTTTTAATCAACAAACGTCTCACTGATCACATTTATAAACATAATGGAAAATATGATCGCATAATTTTTGTAGACTTTCAATTTCAAAATAAGTTTCGTATTTGCCTTATCAACTGCTACATTTTGAATTCAAACAAAACCCTGCGAAAATAAACATACAACGATACTATCAATTGATCGCTGAAGCAAAAAGCCTGAATATGGAAATAATTTTATTAGGAGATTTTAACGCAGTGCTCGATAAATCCAGCAATATGTCCCATGCTAATTTGTTCTTCTCACAGTTAGACGAATTACAACTCTTTAACGTTTTTGACCTAATCCATGACAATGCCAACCAATTTTTTCCCTCTTTCCACTCGGCCAAATACCAATTAACAAGAATTGATCATATTTACTGCTCTTCGCTTATAGCTGCAAGTATTAATTTCACAGATACAACCACAGTTGACTCACATGTCTTAGATCATTCGATTATTTTCACTAATGTAAGTATTGCTGAAATTAACGTATCAGCCAAAACCAAAAACTAAATTAAGAAGAAAGCTTACCAATATGACTAAATGGATGACAAATCTTAGAAGAAATTCTCTAAACAAGTTGACGCTTATGTTAATAGCTACCAACTAACTAACCTTTTCCCAGAAAAATTGCAATCAAAAAATGCTTTGAATTTCTTTTGGGACCTTATCCAAGGATGCATCATCAAAGCTGCAGACAAATGTATACCTGTATGATACTCTTCAGCCCACTCAAGAGATTTACGTCCTCGTTTATTGAAAAATATGTATAAACAACTGGTAGCTATCTAAAAATTATAACATATTACTAAATAAGGCCTCTGTACATACGCTGTTCCAAAAAATTAGACAACTATCTATTAACAAGCATTTTTACTGATCGCATACTACAAGCTTCTCTAGCCTACCGTCATTTTACCAACACTACAAGACTTAAAAAATGCCCAACCCTTTCTTTCTGACCTATACAGAGTTCATATGATTGCGATCAAACTCGAGGAAGATAAACATAAATCCAAACAAATCAAAGCTGCGCTTAAACACTGCTGCGATAACTTTCATAATGACCAATCTAGAATGTTCGACTCCATTCTTGGCAGAAAACATCATATTATAGTTCTTGATTGATGCCTAAATAATTCGGCCAATGACCTTGGTTTATTAACAATGGTAGACGAAGTCAAATGGGAAACTAATCGATACTTTCAACAAACTACAGGTATACATCACCACTTTGTTGAGCTCACTGACGACTGGAAATCTTAGTATAAACCACTTTTCTCTATCAATGAATCGATATATGATCACCTTATGGTCCTACTGAAAGAAGATGAATGGTATCAACTCCTCAAAACGCTACCCAATGATAAAGCGCCTGGCCTTTCTAAAGTCTCAAACAAAATGCTAAAACACTTAGGTCCTAAAATGAACAAAATCTTTTGGATGTTAGCTTGCGCATGCTTGACATTGTCCTGTACACCTGATTGTTAGAACTTCGCCTTCGTATATTTCATCCCTAAACTAAAGCCCTGAAAATACAACTTCAACAACACTCGCCCCATAACTTTGTTAGAATGCTCATGAAAAGTGTTAGTCAAATTGATTAACAAACGTTTATTAGATACGTTGTCCAAGAAAAACATCCTAAAAGGTCATAATTTCACTGTTCTATCCTTCTGCTCTATGTTCGAACCAATTCATATCATGGATAACATCAAATACAATCGTCTTTCGAATAAAGAAAAAGATCTTTGGATTTTATTTCAAAATATGTCTAAGACCTATGATTGTGTAAACCTTACCATGCTTCTGCGTATATTTAACCATCTTAAACTTTCTAATGCATTTCTGAACTTTGTCGCTTCATTATTTTCAAACCATCTCAATCAGATTTTTACTGCGCACAGTAATACTGATTTATATTCTGTTTTTTCAGGGATTGATCAAGGAGAGATTATCTCTCCAATTTTGTGATGTATATATTATGATCCCCTACTTTGTCGCATCCAAAATACCTCACTTAGTTATAACTTAATGGCAGAATGACGTCCTAATGTCAATCTTCTAACTAAATCCTCAGTGTCAACCAACATTTTCATACTTGCATATATGGATGATACACTCTGGATTAGTAAATCCAAAGAAGACTTAGAATCAATCCTTTCTATAGCAAATGACTTCTATCAACTCAACAGTATACTTGTCAATTGGAATAAGTCTGTCCTTCTCACCTCAATTCCTATCGCTCAACCAGTACACTTTAAACTTACACACAACGAAGAATGGATTAAACCCTTAGACTTAAAAACGTCTACTCGATATTTAGGCATTTAGATTTCACTACTTTCTAACAGCTCTTTTATTCGCTAATAAGTTCACAATGAGATAGCAGCCGCTGCTGCAACTATGAAAAAAAAATATATTACTGACAAACAACTCAAGATTGTCTTTAATTCAGTCTTATTACCACATATTTTATATCGTTCACAATTAACTTTTCTTGATTACAAATTTTGCGACAGAATAATGGGAACATACCAGAAGATTTTTCGATCAGTCATGAATATAACTAAAAGCATCCCATCAGCTGTTATTCACTCCTCGCTGTTCTATAACGTGACACATTTATTTTCAGCTCAACTTCAAGCAAAAATTGCTAACTTCACAAAAATGATCAATGACAAAGGCCTCTTAGGAAATACTGCGTTAATTCGTAGTCGTCAACTTCAAATTAATGAATGGCTAGTTCAATCACCACTTGCTCAATGGCCTTATAATGCCTCTTATAAGTTCAAAGACTGGTAGTCCGCATTATTATCAAACCTGAACTCACTCAATATTACAGTTACTAACAGTCAAACAAATGATAATGCCATAATCAGAGGTCATACACCCCTGATTGATATATATGGTCTTGCTTCCTTTAGAAAATATGCTGACAAACTAAAAAAGAAAAACCTGATGTTTATTGATCAAATAACTACTTTAGATAGATTAGCTCTCTTCACCTTACCTGACCTCAAATTTTCAACAGTCGCACTTATTCTTCCAAAACCACCAACATGGTTTATTGACCTTCAGAATCTAGTGCTGCATAACAATTCTAATAGAAATATCCCACCACAATACCAACATCCTCATAATAACATCATTCGTATAGACCCCAGTTCATATCAAAAGTACGATCCACTTCACAGTAGAGTGGCACCTGCCTTTTAATTCGTCAGTAGTTGACAAAGTGCTTAAGATAGACTCAAGTATTTTACATATACAACACTTTCATTTTCAAGCGAAAACTTCTTAGAAATCAGTCCTCATCATGTGTAACAGCTGTTCTATGAATGATAACGCCACTTTCATACCTTCCAATATGAGAAATAAAGACTATTCATGTTTCGTCAAATTAGCGCTACCCTTATGTTCATTTCTACATGCATTACCCACGCATAATTTTGGTTATCTTTGTCCCCTTTCTTCATATATAATCTTCGAAATAGCTCTTTTTAATTTCAAAATTCATTCAGATCTCGCATTTAATATCGAACCTTCTACACCTTCCATTAACATAACTTCATCGAATATTTTTACCTCTAATATAGATATTCAATTAGATAGTCTATCGATTTTGTTTTCACAATCAACTAACCTTTCGTTTTACACTGACGGTTCTCTCTCGAATTTAGGTAGTTCTTCATCTCGTATGGAGGTTGCCTGATTACAAGTCGATCTCTCAGAACCTCTTCATTTTTTTAATGCTTCTATTACCCTTTCCCAACCATCTTTCTCTCTAGCTGAATTAGTAGCGGTTCTAGCTGTAGTTCATATTTCACCTTCTAATTCTAATATTGACATTTTCACAGATTCATTAGTCACTATAGCCTCTTATTCAAAAATGAATTACTTTCTTACATGCGCCCCCCATTTTTAAAGTTTCAAATTATCCTATTTGGTGTTCACTCTTTCGCCAGCTCAAAGAGAAAATATAGATATCACATTCTATAAAGTTAAAGCTCATGCTGATGATCACTATAATAATGAAGTTGACCGACTCGCCAAAGAAATAAGTCCGCCTACAACTCTAGTACAGACAAAATTAGATTTCGACTATACGCTCTATTATAATAATCAAATTATTTTGACGCCTCCACGACATTTTACCAAAGACCTCCTCAACGCTATTGATTTTCACAACATTCAACTACTTCCACATTTTCAGAAATACTCAACTCTAGAGATAAACTGGATTACTACTGCCTTTGTGCTGAATGATAATGAAAGTGACTCTGTCACATCCTATAAGGCTTCCTCTATACGAAAATTTAAAATCAAACTTCTGCTTAAACTCCTCTCCACACTTGAGGTACTCAAAAAGCGTCACCCTGATTTATATGATTCTTCATGGTCCTGCCCTAAATGCCTTACTAGTTTGGAGAATTTTGATAATATCTGGTTTTGTCAACACACATTATAACAACTCAACGACATTCTTTTAGATACCATCGCCTTCCTCTCTCAGCATTTGTCTGAACTTAATCATCAATTTGATATAGCGAGCATCATTTCAGTGGATATTTGGAACCTTGATCCTACACACTCCTCTTTTAATTTTATCGACTTCATAAAAGGCATAGTTCCGTCCTTGCTTACAATAAAACTACATCAAATAATAAATAATAAGGCACTCGTTTGTGGTTTACTTTCCTCAACATACCACTTTACACACAAAAAAATCAAAGTTCTTTGGCTCGATCGATGTGTCACCCTCAAAAAATTTGAAGATCAACTTGTCTCTCAAGGATCGAATAGCAAATACGGTATCAATTGGCTTCCCTAACCCTACCCCTCACACCTTTATCATCTCTTCCTATTTTCATAAATTATTCCTTTTTGGTTCGCATTAGTCAAATTTTTGGATCAGTAGTAACCAGGCCCCCAATACTGGATGGTTGAATCTATTTTAAATTAGTTTAAGGTAGGTTAGTCTAGAACAGTACAAGGTTGGTTTTGATTTAATATTTACTAGATAGAAATTTTTGTACTCTCTCATTTGTAATTTGTAGTTTTACTTTACTCTTAATAAAGATTGTGCAAAGCTACCGCACGTTAAAATAAAAAAAAAAACATTTATTCTTTAAAATTTTAATATTTCTAATTCTAATTTAATTTTTTCATTTTCAGTACGTAACTGTCTATTTCTAACTTATCCTTTTCTAATTCATATTGTTGAATTAATCATTTTTCTTCTAATTCAAACTTTTTTTGAATTTTACGTTTTTCTAAATCTAGTTTTTTTTATAAAACCTATCCCTTGATTCACCATTGCAGCAATTACTTCAAATAAACCTCCAATTCTATTTACTTTGTTTTTTTTCTTCTTGGTTTTAACAATTCCATCATTTTCTTTATTAATTAAATTTTCATTTTCAGAAATAGAATCTATAGTTAAAGAATCTGTAATATAATCTAGATTAACAGCTTTACTTTGTGATAAAATTTCCTCTATTTGTGAAACCAAACCCAATTGACATTTCCTTCACCAGTAGAATTAGCTTTTTTTTTTGCAAGTACATTTCGCGTAATTTTCTCACTTTATTTCTAATTTGTTCATAAGATCTACCTGGTAATATATTTGCATTTACTATCTTTTGACAAACTTTTGTTTTTCTGCGTTTCCAATCTTCTAAATTTTCACCTCAAAATTCAAATAAATTTTTAATTTCCATATCTGTCCATTTGGTATTATCTTCACTTGGATTTATTTCATTTTTAGAAACCTTTTTTT
>CAJVPP010003760.1:0-10823 GCA_910592005.1 Funneliformis mosseae | reverse complement strand
GAATTAGGTAGTTTTAAATCTATAAATAGATATGCAGTTTTTTATAAATTATTTGAATTATTTAAAAATTTTATTATATAACCTATCCTATTTTAATATACCAAAAATGTTTCTCTAGTCACATTATATTAAATATTCTCATTGGTTCATTTTTTAATTTTTCAGTCATTTCCCCCCTTTCTATTGTAAAGGGCCTAACTGTTCTCAGACAATTATAATTCAGATTAGGATAATTCTATTATAAATATTGGCAAAACTAATTTATGGATTCTTCTTTGGATCTTTAAATTCTATGAAAGGTTTAAACTTCCTGATGTTTCAATTAATTCATTGTTTAGTTTCTTTAGCCTTATTTTAAAAGATATTAATCCATATCGGTTTAAAGAATTTCCTTAAACCACCTATATGGCAGGAAGTTATTAAATATAAGGAAAAAATTAAAATCTTTTACCACTTGTACCGATTGTAACAAATTGTATGACATTGCATCAATAATTCCAAAAAATTCAGATAGTAATACAACTATAGATTTCAAATGCACATATATTGAATTTCCAAACTATCCTATGCAAAGTTATCGTAAATCTTGTAATTCAGAATTACTTGTAAAGGTTCCAGTAAATAATAGATATGTATAGCATTCAAAGATGATATTTCAATTGTCATGCTTAAAAACTCAACTATCCTTGATGTATCAAAGACCAGATTTTAAAAAACTTTTGAAGAAATGGATTAATCAAAATGTTACTGAGTTAATGTCTGATATCTATGATGGTGAAGTTTGAAAAAATTTCCTGTCGTGTTTGAATATTCTGGACCCTTCCAATTTCTTTACAGCTGAAATAGCTGATTCATATCTGGGAATCATGATCAACTTAGACTAGTTTCAGCTGTTTGAATCATCTGTCTATAGTTGTGGAGCAATTTATGGGATAATTTGCAACTTACCTCGTGAAATTAGATTTAAAAAGAAAAATATGCTTACATTGGGTTTATTACCAGGATCACATGAAGTTAAGCTTCATAAAATCAACCACTATTTTGCACTAATAGTAGATGAATTGATTGAGTTTTGGGAAGATGGTTTTAATTTGACTTTGACCAATAAATATCTTAATAGCAAAAAAATCTGATTAGCAGTTATATGCTGCTCTAGTGACATTCAGGTTGCAAGAAAATTATGCGGCCATATATTTACTCTAGTTGAGTGTCACAGATATTATAAAAGGGCAAGTGGCAAAGAAGGTCAGAAACTGAATTTTAGAGGATTCAATGACATGAATGAGTAGTTTAGTATAAAAAATGTTAAAGAACATTGACGTGATGCCTTAATTTGGAAACATCAACAAACAAAAGAAGCTCAGAAGAATCATGTTAGTAGAACTCTTGTTTGATAGTCTAAACTACTCCGATTACCATATCATAATCCAATAAGGTATTTAGTTGTAGATCTGATACACAATTTATTTTTGGATATTGCCTATTAGATTGTAAAAAAACTTTGGATTGATGGTAGTAAAATAACTAAACCCGATCTAAAACTGATAAAAAAGTGAGCAAAACAAATTAAAGTTCCTGCAGACTTGGGTAGAATTCCTTATAAAATAGCAACTGGAGAGGGTTTTTCAGGATATACGGCAGATCAATGGAAATTATTTATTATGGTGTATGCAATTCCTTTAATGTGGGATCTGTTAGATGATAATCAAAAGATTTTAACAAATTTTGTCAGAGCATGCTTCTTATTAGTATCATATATTATTGATAATAATATGTTAAATGAAACACATATCCGTTTGCTATCTGTTGCTCAATTAGTTAAAGAAAACTATGGACCAGAATTCATCACTCTAAACATTCATCTTTCTCTCCATCTAGCTGAATGTTGTCAAGATTACAGACTGACATATTTGTTCTAGTACTACTCATTCAAAAGAATGAATGGTATTTTAGGCAAGTTAGATGTTAAATTTTAAACTGGTTGTATCCTTAAGTTCATTTCCGAATAGTCATCACCAGATTGAACCAGAATTATTGCAAATAATAATGCAAAATTGGCAACTTGATGATCTTCTATCAGCCTAATCGAATAATATGAAGCTTATCAAAGGGTTAAAATTAATACAACCACGGGCAACATCAGGAAGTTTAGCAAGTTATGATAATTTTGAATCTGATGAACTTGTTCGATTTAGACAAATTTATTGCCTCAAGGTCAAAAATACGATTACTGGTGCTGAACCTTTCCTTGGTGTGATGATGTATCCTAAAAAAATCGATGTTGGTTTGCCGGATAACATATATTCACTTTTAGTGAATTATTACAATGCGGTTTACGGTGAAGACTTGGATTTTTTTTTAATTGTGAAAGCATCTTGAAATCTGATACACTCTGTCCAAAGAATTGTTATGCAACCCTAAATAAATCAGTTCAGACATATTCAAATTGGAGCTGAAATTTTTGGATTTGCTATTGCGCCTCAATTTTTTAAAAATGGTTCAATTGAAATATATCCTGGTTAAGTCCAATACTTCTTTGAACACGAAGTTAAACTTCTGAATAGGAGAGTATACCATAATTTGGCTTTTATTAAATAGTTTAAACCAGCTACAACTCACCAGATGAGATTTCACTTCTAAGTTAATGATGATATTCAAAGTTGTAATGTAGAAATCTGGTTAGATACTTTTTATAATATCAGTAGAGACTGCATTATACCAGTACATAATATATTTGGATGATTTATACCAAGTAAATATGAAATAGGAAAAAGAAATTCAGTCACGTATATGGCTGTTATTCCTATAGGAAGAAAATTTCACATTTTACATAAATTTACATTATTTACATTTATTTTATATTATTTTGTATTTTCCATTCAGTTTTAAATGGTTACTTATTTACAATAAATTTAATATGATGCGATATACAAATAAACTACAATATAAAATTTCAATATTAACAATAAACATCAATGTGAATATAGATTATTTCTTAGACAGCATTTTACCTATGTATGCAACAACCGGCTTCAACATTAACAAATAAATATCCATAGGTATTTTCCGATTGTATCCAAATTATAGTGAAATACCGGTTGCTGCTTATTTTAACATATTAGGATTTTGAATTGGCAAATATATTCCATCCAGTAAGATTGCTGGTTGAACAGCATTTAACCTGTGTAACAAATAAGCATTTTCCAATTGTATCCAAATTATGGTAGAATACCGGTTGCTGCTTATTTTAACATATTAGGATTCTGAATTGGCAAATATACTCCAACTGGAAAGATTGCCAGTTGAACAGCGTTTAACCTGTGTACCAAATGGATAATTTCTGATGATCAACCATTTACAATACTTGAAAACAAGTATTTTCAATAAATGATAAAATTTTTAAATTCAATCACATTAATTCTTTTAGCAGATACATCAAAAATAAATATAATGGAAATTTTTGAAAAGGAGTAAATAAAATGAAGAAATCTTTTTAAGTGAGTTTTAAACATTATATAAAATATATAAAAATATTCTTTCAAAAATATTTATATTACATTATATTTTAACAAAATATACCTAAAAAAATTTCATTTGCTTTAGATGCATAAACATCTACAAATGGTTATTCTTTTTTTTTTTAGCAATTACAATACATTGGATTACAAAAGATTGGGAACTTCAAGATAATTTACTTGACTTTATAAATCTTTGTAATCCCTATTCTGGCAAAAATCTTAGTAATGTTTTTATACAAAGTTTATCAAAGGTAAAAAATTTAAAAAATTTTTTTATATATTAAAAATTAATTATTTTATAATTATATGGGACCTTTGCAATAGAAAGGAGGGAAACAGCTGGATAAAATTAATTTTACTTTTATAAACCAAATATGATTTTTAGGTCAAAATATAATTTAGCATTAACTCATTTTTTATTTTTTTTAACCGTTTCCTCCTTTTCTATTGTAAAGGTTTCATATATTAATAAACAGATTTTCTTTTTAGATTTTTATAATCATAAGTGATAATGCTGAAATAATGATAAATTTATGAAGGAATTGAAAACCATATGTCAAGATAAAAATATTTCTTTTAATGCTAATTGTCATTACATTGCTCATATTATGAATATATCTGTACAAGAAATTTTAAATAAAATTAAAGTAAGAGAAATACAAATTAAAGATGATATATTAAATAATATAAATAAAATTTAAATTATTATTTAATTTAAAGTTATTAGTATATTAATTACTATTTTTAATTAATTAACTTCAGAAACTTATAGTTAAAATATAATCTTTACCACAATAAGATCATTTTGTACGTTATACTAAAGCAGCTAGTCTTAAAATCTTAATCTTATTTTGATGTTAAAACAAGATAGAATTCAACTCATGATATGTTTAATAGAGCTTTTGAAATGAAAAAGGTTAGAATAAATATTAATATTATATAATTTTTTATTTTATTTTATTATTTTTAATATTTATTTTAGGCAATAGATGTAATTACAAGTTCAGACTTATTGATAATGAATAGAAAAAAATTGAAGAAAATATTTCTATATTAAAGGTAAAAAATGAATTTAAACTTTATTTTTTATAATTAATCTTAATTTATAGTTTTTTATACAAACATATAAACCACGAATATAACTTGAACTATTAGATATTCCAAAAGAAGGTGTTAAAAAAAGTTGAAGCCAAGCAAATGCCTTTTGTTTAAATTCAGTTAGATTGGTCTGAAAATCATATATTAATTCATATAATTTCATAAAAGAATCTCATAAATTTTGAATTTTCAGAGCTCATGATGGTCAAAAAAATTTGCTTAAATCAAAATTTCGAACAACTAAGTTTTTCTGATCCCATCAAAGATGTATGATGCCATGTTCTTATTTCATAATTTTCATAAAAATGAAATTAACTTTAATATGCTTAATTTCTTCAACAATTAACTTTTGTGTATAATCATTCCATTTTTTTGTTTCTTTGAATTCTTGAATTATAAGTGCCCAATGACGATTTGTAATTTGAAGCATTACATGCAGTTTATTGACCACCCAGTTTTTAATAGGAATCATGCTAAATGAAGGTCTTATACTTCTTTTGTACAACCTACTAGAAGAAGAAATATCTCAAATATTTCTACAAGCACAAAAAGGATATCTGGAAGACTATCAAACACAGATAGAGTCTGAAATTAGCCAGCTTCAGTCTCAATCACCTCAGTCTACTACTATCAAAACCTCTCCCCAAGGAACTGTAACTTTAAATATTCAGTATATCTTAATAGTCCATATAACTTTAATAAGGCTGAAGTAGATAGAATTGTAGAAGAAGAGAATTCTGAATATCCTCCAATTGATAGTTCAAATTTTAGACAAAGTGGTAACGAGACAGCAGAAACTACAACTGAGATAATTTATCCTCAGTCAAAAGATAAAGGTCCAGAAATTGATAATTTAATCACAGGTTTCATAATATTTCACCCTCTTTTGGACATAGAGAATATCAGTCAAATCCAAATACTTCAAATATCTTTAATCAAATGACCATTGGAAAGTTAGGAACTACCACTGCATTTATTTCTGTTGAGAATCTTATCAATACTTCCAAAGCAACTAAACCAAAGCAGGTCACATTCAAAGCAACTGAAAATATCTCTAACCCTTTCCAATCTAATAATCCTTCAAATATGAATCCTTTGTCAAGTACAAATACTGGAAGTTCTAACCTCTCTTCTGGATTTAGAACTGGAAGTAATACTGTACAAAATAACAGTTAATCGTATTCATGGGAATCCAATATGTTTAATACCTTTAATACAGCTAAAACAGGAAACACAGGATTTGGAATTGCTTCAACCCAGCCTATTACTACTTAACCTACATTTAATACCAATGTCTCTAATACCAATACTAACTATAATAACTTTCAGATGGTGCAGTTGCTTCAACAAATGACTCTGACACTACAAGCTATGAACCCTAACCCAACAGGAAATGTGGCTCAAGTAAATCGAGCAGAATTGAATTTAATTAAACCTACTTATTTTCATGGAATAGATAATGAAGACCCTTATGAATGGCTTGCTTCCTTTGAATGGGCAGCCACAGCTAATCAATGGACTAATAATAGGAAAATAGCTATTGCTGCAGGATATTTAATAGACGCTGCTGCTAAATGGTATGATGAAAATCAACCTACCTTTCAGAATTGGGCTTTACAAGGAATTCAATATAATTTCACCAACCATTTCCTGAATTATTTCGCTAATGCTACTATGAAAAATAAATGGATGACTGATTTAAAGTTAATTCGTCAACAACCAGGACAAAGTGTAGCTGATTATGCTCAAAAATATAAAATGTTAATTCAACGAGTTAACCCTGTAGGAGGCTTTAGACAGCAATATATTATTAGCAAGTTTATCAGAGGATTAGTCCCACATATCATGACGATGGTAGTAGGACATAGTCCAAATAATTTAGACACCGCTATAACCAAAGCTAAGGAAAGTGAGACAGGTTTTGTTATCGCTCAACCCATTCAACAGCAACAGGTCATGGAGCTATTACAACAACAAGTCTCTCAACTAACTGCAAATTTGGCTAACACTCAAGTTCAACAAACGAATTGACAAAACAATTGGAATAATCAAAATCAAAATCAAAGGAACTATTGTAATTATGAACAGAAGAAATTTGAATGTTGGAATTGTGGAGAGGAAGGACATATGGCCAGAGATTGTCAACCACAAACTCAAATTCGATCTCGATCTAATCTCCAATCTAACAATAATAATCGAAATAACAATGGCTCACAGCAAAGAAATGTTAATTTGGCAGAAACGGAAGAAGTTGAAACTGAACAAGAATCTTATGACTACCAGATCAGTTTTACCACAAACCACTTGGATTATATTACCACAATCTGAGTCTACTTGAGAACAACAAAACAGGACCTCACCTCATTCACCAAAACCAATTGTTCAATTTACGTCAGTAAGACCTTATTATGACCAACCTTATAGAATATTTAAAGACCTTAAACGTCATGATGCTAATGTTACCTTCAGACAACTATTAAGAAATCCTTTGTATCTTCAAGAAGTAAAAGACGAAATAGATAAGATTGAAAAAGAAATGGAAATATGGATAAACATTGCACAAACTCATGTAATTGACAATAATAAATACACCACTGCTAGATGTATTATAAGGTTCAAATTAAATCCAATTGAAACTATTTTGGATTCAGGTGCAGCTACCTGCATAATCTCAACTACCCTGGCCTCCAAACTCAACATTAAACCGGACAAGTCTTGACATTTTAGTTGTAACTGCAGATGGTAAACATAAAAGATCATTGGGAATTATAACTTCTGTTCCCCTCATCTTATAAGGAGCCAAATTCTCAGTTGATTTACAAATGATTGAGTCAACTCAGGATACCTTATTATTAGGAATAAACTGGTTTAAAACATTTGATGCACGAATATATTTTGACCAAGATAAACTAAGAGTTAAAATCGATGGGCAGACGATTGAATCCCCCATAAAATCTTTTTCAAATAGAAAATGATGAAGACTCTTCTTCAGATCCAAATGAGGGAAGTGATGAATTAGAATGTATCAAATGGCCTTATCAATAGGAAGAAATTATTGCCATTTATAGTATGGATATTGAAGGAGAGATAGAAGAACAAGAGATAATTAAAGCACTTATACCAAAGGAAATTATTTCAACTGGAGGAGTTGACATTGAACAAACCCCATTTATTAATCATCAAATCCCATTGAAGCCAAATACAAGACCTATTGCCCACCCTCCATATCGATTAAATCAGGAGAGAAAAGATTTCTTAGAAAAGGAAATTGACAAAATGTTGGAAAAAGGAATCATTTAAACTTCAGAAGTCCATGGGCCTCTCCAATTATGATTGTACCTAAAAAGACAGGAGATCTTAGAATATGTGTTGACTATCGTCCATTAAATTCTGTCACAATCAGACAGATATCCAATACCAAATATGCAAGATCAATTAGAAAACTTTAGAACTGCACAATACTTTACTGCTCTAGACCTAGTAAGCGGTTATTGGCAAGTGAAAATGCATCCAGACAACCAAGCAAAAACGGCTTTTATTACACCTTCAGGACTTTATGAATTCAAAGTGATGCCTTTTGGATTAAAGAACACACCTGTCACCTTTCAAAGATTAATGAATAGAGTTTTACATTGATTAATTGGAAAATTCTGTGCAGTTTACCTAGACGATATTATTATTTATTCAACCACATTTCAGGATTATTATTGTAATCATGTACAACAAGTCTTTACCAGATTGAAAGAAGCAGGATTAAAAATAAAACCAGAGAAATGCATATTTGTAGTAAATGAAGTTGGTTACCTAGGTCATATTGTAGGAAGTAATGGAATCAAACCTGACCAAAAGAAAATCCAAACTATGGTTGATTTACCTACGCCTAAAAATCCAAAAGAAGTACGAATGGCATTATGACTCTTCAAGATTTTGCAAAGATTGCAGGACCTCTTCATGAGCTAACTAAAAGAGTACTACTTAGAATTGAACAACTCAACATCAAAGATTCGTTTGATAAATTAAAATTCAAAATGGTTACTGCTCCAATTCTCGTTCAACCTGAAGGATACACCACGAATTCTAGATGAATCCAAGTACATTTTTCAGCTTTAGACATGCCAGGATGTCAAACTAAATGGCAATGGAATGGACTAAATTGATCACCACTCGCATTGGTATTGTATTTTCTGTTTCCAATGTGCGAATCCTTATGGAAATTATATATCTCCTCCTGATGAACGTACTTTATAAATGTGATGACTATTATCAAGAATTCTCTGATTTTGTCAATGAAGAAAGTTGTCAAGATAATGACGAATATTCAGGTGAGGATTAAATTCTCAAAAAAGTAATAATTAGTCTGAATACTATTCAAGACAAGAAGACCTTGAATCTATACTTGATGGAAAAGGAAGAGATTGGAGACAAGATATGCATAATATTTACCTTCAGGCCGCAGAATTTAAACAAACAACTGTTAAGCAAATGCAAGATCATTCATTAGTAGAAGTAAGACAAGATTATTCTGTTAATTGTACACTTTGTGGGAAAATTATTACTATGGATCTAGAACATGATTGTATGTTAGATATAAACTTGGTCAAATCCATTCTGAAATGACACCTGAAGCCTTGACGAATGAAATCTTTTGGGACATCCCTGAAAAAGTACATCACGATGAAGCTTGCCGTGCTGCAGTTGAATTATTGCAACCACCTCTTAATCCTCAAACTTCTGACGAATTGACTGAAAATGAATTTAATGAATTGTTTAACCTTTATAGACCAACTATCACCCCAATTATTGCATCAAATTTCATGAAACTCAAAGTCGTGCATCTACCCCTGAATTAGACTTTTAAATATTATTCTCTTCTTTATTTTTATTAGTTATTTTAGTATTATATTTCAATTTATATCGCATTATTTTTAAAGAGATAACACCTAGTTAAATAGCACTAGTGAGTGAAAGTCTCAAGTTTATTTAATTGAGTGAAAGCGAAAGTGTAAGCATTGTTACTTACAGCTCAATTATTTACAATGGATATACAACAGTATTTCGAACTTCAACAATATTTAAATCACAATAAGTTTCCTGATCACATTCAATCTAATAGAGACAAGAAAAAGTTCACAAATATGGCCAAGTATTTTACAATTCAAAATACAAATTTATATCGTTTTGATCAAAAAAGACCTGGGCATTTATTACAAGTTCTCAAAAGACATGAATTAGAACCTGTTCTATACATGATGCATAATGATCCTACAGCAGGACATTTTGGACGAGAAATCATGTTCAACAAAATTAAAATTCGATATTATTGGCCTCAGATGTATGAAGATGTTAAAGAGTATGTGAAAACGTGTGATTATTGCCAGTGAAGAGGAGGACCAAGCAAAAATAACGAATTACATCATATACCCCTCATAGTCCTTTTTACCAGATTGGAATTGACTTTATCGGTCCTTTACCAATAACTCCTAGAGGAAATAGATATATTATTGTAACTGTAGATATGTTTACTAAATGGCCAGAAGCAAGAGCTGTTGCAGAAGCCACTGCTAGTCAAGTCGCTTTATTCGTCTATGAAGAAATTATTTGTAGACATGGATGCCTTATGAAAATTCTCTCAGATAGAGGAACACATTTCAATAACACTATGATAAAAGAATTAATGGAAAAATTTAGAATTAAACATCATAATTCAACGCCATATCATCCTCAGACGAATGGATAAGTGGAAAGATTTAATAAAACGCTAAAAGAATCCTTAGCAAAAATTATACAAGAACAAACTGAATGGGATTTACATACAACACCTGTATTATTCGCTTATCGTATTGCTCAGCAATCCACTACCAAAATGACTCCATTTCTGTTAACATATGTTGATCAAGAAAATAAAAATTTGATAGATCGAATCCGACAAATCATAGAGAAACTTCCAGATATTAGAGAAAAAGCTAAACAAACAATGATCGCCATGAAAAATAAACAAAAGACAGCCTATGACAAACATCTGACTAGACCAACATCATTTGACATAGGACAAAAAGTCTTGTACTTTGATACTGTACAAATCAATCAGTTCTCAGGAAAATTAGAGCCAAAATGGAAGGGACCTTACAGGATTCATGAGATTTTGATAAATGGATCTTACCATTTAAGAGAAGAAGATGGACGCCTTCTTGCCAAACCAGTAAATGG